>PVKP010030686.1:0-27698 GCA_004027715.1 Plecturocebus donacophilus
ACACACACACACACACACACACACACACACACACACACACACACACACACACACACACACACACACACACACACCATGAATAACTCTTTGTATTGGCCGGGCATGGTGGCTAACGCCTGTAATCCTAATGCTTTGGGTGGCCAAGGCCGGTGGATTGATTGAGCCCAGGAGTTTGAGACCAGTGTGGGAAACATCATGAAACCTCATCTCTACCAAAAATACAAAAAATTAGGTGGGCGTGGTGGCACATGCCTGTAGTCCCAGCTATCCAGGAAGCTGCAGTGCGAGGGTCACTAGAGCCGGAGGTAGAGGCTACAGTGAGCTGTGATGGCATCACTGCCCTCCAACCTGGGCAACAGAGCAAGACTCTGTCTCACAAAAAAGTATTTGTGTGGACATGTGTTTTTATTTATCTTGAGTGTAGATACCTAGGAGTTCAATTGTGGATTGTATGATAATTTATATTCAACTTATTTTCTCTCTTTCTCTCTCTCTTTTTTTTTTTGGAGATGGAGTTTCACTTTTGTTGCCCAGGCTGGAGTGCAATGGCATAATCTCGGCTCACTGCAACCTCTGCCTTCCTGGGTTCAAGCCATTCTCCTGCCTCAGCCTCCTGAGTAGCGGGGATTACAGGCATCTGCCACCACGTCCGGCTGATTTTTTGTATTTTTAGTGGAGACAGGGTTCCACTATTTTGGCCAGGCTGGTCTTGAACTTCTGACCTTAGGTGATCCACCCGCCTGAACCTCCCAAAGTGCTAGGATTATAGGTGTGAGCCATGGCGTCCAGCTATGTTCAACTTAAATTTTTTTTTGAGGTGGAGTTTTGCTCTTGTCACCCAGGCTGGAGTGCAATGGTGGGATCTCAGCTCATGCAACCTCTGCCTCCTGGGTTCAAGTGATTCTCCAGCCTCAGCCTCCTGAGTAGCTGAGATTACAGGCGCCCTCTACCACGCACAGCAATTTTTATATTTTTAGTAGAGACAGGGTTTCACTATGTTGGCCAGGCTGGTCTCAAACTGGCTGGTCTCGAACTCCTGACCTCATGATCTGCCGCCTTGGCCTCCCAAAGTGCTGGGATTACAGGTGTGATCCATGTGCCTGGCCTATATTCAACTTTTTAAGACACCGCCAAACTGTTTCCCAAAGTGACAATACCATGTTACGGGTGGGAAGTTTTTACCAGCCATGTATGAGGGTTTCAATGGCTCCAAATCCTGGCCTTTTGTGCATCTTTTTAAGAGTGAGGAAAAACTTTCACATAAGTCTACAAGAGGACTTCCCAGAGTAACTTCAGTAGCCCATGACAAACACTAGTCACTGATAAGCGGACACTCTGAGGGCTTAGAGAGGATATACTGACACCCCAGGCCCGGGAAGCGCTCATAATGCTTATCAGTGCCCAGTGTCAGAACACAGCTGAAGGGGGTGGCTGTTGAATAGGAACCCAGCAGAGGCGTCCATGTGTCCATGTGTCAGAGTAAGGATGGATTATTGATTTAAACATACAGAGTAGTATGTATGTAACCATCATGATTTTATTATTTATTTATTTATTGAGATGGAATCTTACTCTGTCACCCAAGCTGGGGTGCAATGGCATGATCTCAGCTCACTGCAACCCCTGCCTCCTGGGTTCAAGCCATTCTCCTGCCTCAGCCTCCCGAGTAGCTGGGATTACCAGCACCCGCCACCACGCCTGGCTAATTTTTGTATTTTTAGTAGAGATGGGGTTTCACCATGTTGGCCAGGCTGGTTTTGAACTCCTGACCTCAGGTGATCCACTCGCCTCAGCCTCCCAAAGTGCTGGGATTATAGGCTTGAGCTACCGTGCCCAGCCACAATCATGATTCTAAAAGTTACAGACTCTAATGGAAACAATCCAGTCTGCTGGAATTTAGCTTATTAAGGTGTTCTATGACTAACATATTGGGAATTTCTGAGACCAGCCGTAGTGGCTCATGTGTATAATCCCAGCACTTTGGGAAATTGAGGTGGAAGGATCACTTGAGGCCAGGAGTTCGAGAGCAGCCTGGTTAACAGAGTGATACTCCAACTCTACAAAATGAATAAAAATGAAAAGAGTTTCTGAAAAGCAACTGTCCAACGAATAGCCAGACAAGCACAGCTTCGGTAACTGACCCCGCGGGCAGTTGCTACGTCCTGGCATTCCTTTCCTGTGAGGCAGCATGTAACTTTTCCAGTGTCCCAGCAGTTTCTCATAATCTTGGTTCGACATAAGTTAGCCACCAAATCCTTGGCTTAAGATAGAGAAAGATATTTAGACAAGGTTAAGTGTTGGCAACTTGGCAGCAATTTGAGAAAAATTATTGGAGCTTGGATGGAATAAAGAAAAAGACTATTTTCATGGTCTTACCTTATTCTTATGTAAATGTGTGTTCTTGTGAGGTACACGTGCATAAGTATAGGTACATCTATCACGTGGGGGATACTGATGCTCTGTTGTGTCCTCTGTTGGAAAATCCAGAACATGCAGGTCAACGTATTTATGATCAGTAGAGTGATATGGTCTCAAGCAAAGCATGCTTGAAAGTCCCTGAATATTTGAAGCAAAAAAAGTGTTTTTTCTTTTTTCTTTTCTTTGAGATGAGCCTTACTCTGTTGCCCAGGCTGGAGTGCAGTGGCACGATCTCGGCTCACTGCAATGTCTGCCCCTTGGGTTCAACTGATTCTCCTGCCTCAGCCTCCTGAGTAGCTGGGATTACAGGTGCCCACCACCACGCCCAGCTGATTTTTATATTTTTAGTAGAGACAGGGTTTCCCCATGTTGCCAGGCTGGTCTCTTAACTCCTGACCTCGTGATCCGCCCGCCTTGTCCTCCCAAAGTGCTGGGATTGTGGGAGTGAGCCACTGTGCCCGGCTGTGCTACAGTATCTTATGCATCGTCTTATTTGATTCTCAGTGGAATTCCATGTAATAGGTGTTAATAGCATTCTCATTTCATAGGTGAAGAAACTGGTGTTCAGAGAAATGTCCAGTTCAAGTTATTAAACTTGTAAATTGCACAATGCAACTCTTTTGACCTTGCGATAGATATTGGGGACCAGTAATATAAACCAGAAGGAGAGAATGTTTCCTCGAGAGCTCCTACTCATCCTGTTGATTTCTCTAGTTTCACCTTGAGACTTGAAACCCAAACATTTAATGAGGCTTAAAAAGAGGATGCTCTATTTTGCTGGTGATTTTAGATTTCGGAGAGAGAGATTGTGTTGCAAGCAGCAGTTGAGAAGCCGGCATCATGGGCTAACTCGTCCGTGTTCAAGCGTTTTACTTGTCAGATTTTAATGGATGACGTCATTATTTCTAAGAAACTCCCAAAAGATGATCCATAGCAATATTCATAGAGTCCCCATTCTGCAGCAAAAGAAAAATGATTTTCAGGTCATCCTTTCATCTCCTCTCTTCTTCAAGTCAGTTGTCCAAGAAAGTTTGGGCAAGCTCACAGTTCCTGAATTTGGACTATGTCATTATGTTTAGCCCTCAGCATACATTGACATTCTGGAAGGCTACCCCTTCCTGACTGCCCCCTCCTCTGAGAAATACTGCATTGAAGACTTCCTTGCGGCTGGCACCTTGCTTTGTCTATGCGTTTCGGCCTTTCTCTCTCTCCCTTTCTGTATGTGTGAGAGAAAAGGAACTCTATGCAATGACATGCTGTTTATTATAGATCTAGCTCTTATTCCGCCCTGTCTACTTTGGTGAGTAGCTGCTTTGGACTGTGATGAACCTATGAGGATTCTACTTTTTTTCTGTGTTGTTGTTGTTTTTCTTTGTTGTTATTTTCTAGAGACAGAGTCTTGCTCTGTCTCCCAGACTGTACTCTGTCATGAGTGCAGTGGTGTAGTCATAGCTCACTGCCACCTCAGATTCCTGGATTCAAGTGACCTTCCCACCTCGGTCTCCTGATTAGCTGGGACTCTAGGTGCATGCCACTACGCCTGGCTAATTATTTTTTATTGTTTTGTAGAGACACGGTCTTGCTGTTTTTCTCAGGCTGGTCTGGAACTCATGAGCTCAAACAGTTCTCCCATCTTGGCTTCCCAAAGTGTTGGGATTACAGGTGTGAGCCCCTGCACCCAGCCTCTTCTTGTTATTTGTGATGGGCCTATGCCAGGCCAGAGGTAGGTCTAAGTGACCTGGTTCATGCCTTTTTCCCCTGTGCCAGGACTGGGTCCCACTAGCTTTCCGGATCTCACCACTCCAGCAGAGGGAATAAGGCTCTCTTTTCTAAAAGCCTAGAGAAGGCAGGGCACGATGGCTTATGCCTGTAATCCTAGCACTTTGGGAGGCCGAGGCACGTGGATCACCTGAGGTAAGGAGTTTGAGACCAGCCTGGCCAACATGGTGAAACCCTGTTTCTACTAAAAATACAAAAATTACCCAGGCATGGTGGTGGGCACCTGTGGTCCCAGCTACTTGGGAGGCCGAGGCAGGAGAATTGCTTGAACCCAGGAGGCGGAGGGTGCAGTGAGCCAATCGTGCCATTGCACTTCAGCCTGGGCAACAAGAGCAAAGATCTGTCCCCTATAAAAATGAAAAATAAACAAATAACAGTATAAAATAATAATTTTTTAAAAGCCTAGAGCGGAACTCAGCCAACCTGCACGTGCTTTTCTTCTTTTCCCTTGGATTTGAGCTCAGCCTGTCTTCCTGTGATGTGGGTTTCTTTCATTGCGAGATCTTGAGCCCCTGATTTTCAGTACTGGCCTGGAAGGAAGAAGAGAGCTCAAGCTTTCTTTAATATTCCACATCAGAAGTTTCATAGCCTATGCAAGGCGGCCTGGACCTACATCTGCACAACTCTGGCGTAAAGAGTGAGTCCTTAAGGCTGGGTGCGGTGGCTCACGCCTGTAATCCCAGCACTTTGGGAGGCCGATGCGGGCAGATCATGAGGTCAAGAGATCGAGACCATCCTGACCAACATAGTGAAACTCCATCTGTACTAAAATATAAAAATTAGCTGGGCGTGGTGGCGCGCGTCTGTAGTCCCAGCTAGTCGAGAGGCTGAGGCAGGAGAATTGCTTGAACCAGGGAGGCGGAGGTTGCTCTGAGCCAAGATCGCACCACTGCACTCCTGCCTGGCGCCTGGCGACAGAGCGAGACTCCGTCTCAAAAAAAAACAACAAAAAAGAGTGAGTCCTTGATACGACAGTTGGCGAGCTGGGCTGTTAGAATGTATAATGGGGACCCTTTCACATTCCTTTCATTGGAAGGCAAATACAATTTAAATACAATTCTTTAAAATACAATTCTTTAAATACAATTTAAAGAAACCCAGAGATGGGCAGTTCTTTGTTCTCAGGCTTTGTTTGGTGACCGCCATGTGTCCTATTGTCATTATCTTTTTTTATTTTTCTTTGAGACAGAGTCTCCCTGTGTCCCCCAGGCTGCAGTGCAGTGGCGCAGTGTCGGCTCACTGCAACGTGTGTCTCCCAGGTTCATGCAATTCTCCTGCCGCAGCCTCTTGAGTAGCTGGGACTACAGGTATGCACCACCACACCTGGCTAATTTTTGTATTTTTTAGTAGAGATGGGATTTCATCATATTGCTCAAGCTGGTCTCGAACGCCTGACCTCATGATCTGCCTGCCTTCGCCTCCCAAAGTGCTGGGATTACAGGCATGAGCCACCGTGCCCGGCCCGTCCTCATTATCTTTAGCCCCCAGCATACCTTGACATTCTGGAAGGCTGCCCCTTCCTGACTTCCCCCTCCTCCTAGAAATACATCACACTGTGTTAGCACAGTCAAGTTGCCAGTCCCTGATGGCTGATCATTGTAGTGCCCATTGGAGGTTGGCATGATTAGTTGTGAGAAAACCCTGCTCAAATGCCACCTACTATATTTGTTCTCAGCGATTAAGCAGAAAGAGATGGTAAGGCAACAACAATTATCAGCATATATTTCCAGCTTCTTTGTGTTTTGCAGATCAGTATACTTCAAAAAATAGACAAAATTCACTTGTCATTTGTCTTTAAGGTAAATAAATCTTGGTACTTTTGTGGTAAGTTTTCAGCATTTATCCCAGTGTGGGAATTTTGGTGAAAGTTCATGGAATGTTTTTCTTCAAAAATTTCCATCAATATCTGCCTGACTCCACAGCCAAATTCAAAATTCTCACTTTAGTGTCATGATGAAGCTGCTATACCTAAATATATTGCATGGGTTTCTACCCAAATGACTGTAAGAGAAACAAGCAAAGAAGAAGCAAGAAGGATCATGGTGTTATCCTGAGGCCAAGTCCTCGCTCTGTGGTATGGCCTCTGGACTTCCTAGAATCTGTGTGATCTGAGGCTTCAGAAGCCAGCAATGGAAGTTTGGCTAACCTGCACTTGTGAGATCTCCTCTGGAACACGGGAGTCAATCCAGGTGCCCAGTAAATGGGCTCAGAGTCTGAACATCAGATGTCCCCAACAGATGATAGCTTCCTCTTATTTTCCACCTCCTTTCTCTGCATCAACTTAGGTTATTATTTACTGACGGATTCTGAGTGTATGCAGGTTTTATGGCATGGTCCACAGATTCAAATAGTCTGCCTTTCACATCCCAGCCTGTGCTGCTCCTCGGCCTCAACGCTGCCTGCGCTTACCCTGCGCTGCTCCTCGACTTTGGTTCTTGCCTTCGTCAGGCCTTGACCCTCATGGCTGACCAACTTCCGTGGATCGTGGCCAACCCCAGTGGTCTCAGGTTCTGCCTCTTGTTCTTACAGGATAACCTGGGATCCTAACGTGTTGCAAAAAATCAAAAGGCAACCAGTCGATTTTCAGAACCAGAACTCTCCGTTTGCCGTGACTTCTGCCCTTCCCCACGGTGTCGCATTGATTCAAATGCTATAAATCAGAGGTCCCTAACCCCAGACCACGGACCGGTACCTTCACTTGCTAGCCCACCCCTCATCTCCTGCGGTGTGGCCTGTTAGGAATGGGGCCACACAGCAGAGGGAGGGCAGTAGGCAGGCAAGCCAGCCAGGCTTCGTCCGTGTTGACAGCCGCTCCCCATCGCTCACATCCCCTCCTGCGCTCCACCTTCTGTCAGATAAGCAGTGACATGAGATTCTGACAGGAGCACGAACCTCGCTGTGAACCGCACATGCGAGGGATCTGGATTCTGTGCTCCTTATGAGAATCTAATGCCTGATGATCTGTCACTGTCTCCCGTCACCCCCAGATGGGACTGTCTAGTTGTAGGAAAACAAGCTCAGGGCTCCCGCGGCTTCTACAGTATGTTGAGTTGTATAATTATTTCATTATATATTACAATGTAATAGTAGAAATAAAAACACAATAAATTGTAATCCACTTGAATCGTCTTCCAGAGATCCCCCCACCCCCCCACTGTTATGGAAAAATTGTCTTCCACGAAACAGTCCGAGGTGCCAAAAAGATTGGGGACCGCTGCTGTAAATGACATCCCGACAGGATGGGAGTGGAGCCTCTCAATTATCTAAAAAGTATTAAGCTATGCTGAGTACTGTTTTTATGTCAAATATATCTCAGTGTTCTGATTCTTTTTTTTTTTTGAGACTGAGTTTTGCTCTTGTCGCCCAGGCTGGAGTGCAATGGTGTTATCTCAGCTCACTGCATCCTTCGCCTCCCGGGTTCAAGCGATTCTCCTGCCTCAGCCTGCCGAGTAGCTGGGATCTCAGGTGCATGCAACCATGTCCGGCTAATTTTATTTTTAATAGCCATAGGGTTTCACCATGTTAGCCAGGCTGGTGTCGACCTCCTGACCTCAGGTGATCTGCCTGCCTCGGCCTCCCAAAGTGCTGGGATCACAGGCATGAGCCGCTGTGCCCAGCCATGGTGGGATTCTTTGAAAACTGGTGATGGGTGTGTACTATGTGTTAGGACTGGACTAGGTGCTGGGGATACAAAGCTGAGCAAAACTGGACAAGTGACACAGTTTGGATATTTGTCCCCTCCATAGCTCACACTGTAACCACCAACTTTGGAAGTGTGCCTAGTCGGGGGAGTTGTGTCATGGGGCGGATCCCTTATGAATGGCTTGGTGCCCTCCCTGTGGTAATAAGTGAGTTCTTGCTCTGGTGTTTCCTGTGAAATCTGGTTGTTAAAAGTCTCAGACCTCCTCCTTCTCTCTCTGGGTCTCTCTCGCTATGTGACATGCCTGCCTCCCCTTCTGTCACGAGTAAAAGCTTCCTGTAGCCCTCCCCAGAAGCAGATACTGGTGCCATGCTTCTTGTACGGTCTGCAGAACTCTGAGTCAAACAAGCCTCTTCTCTTAATATTCAGCCTCAGACGTTCCTTTAAAGCAATACAAAACAGACTAACACAGCATGGTTCCGGCCATCATGTAGCTTAAGAATAGAAGAGGCTTCCGTGTGTGACTGAGTTTGGGGAACTCTGGAGATCATATGCAACCCCATTTGGAGGTTCACCAGGCCCTCTACGCCAGGCTGTGAGATACCTGGTAAGTTTAACTTAAAAAAAATATCATAACTTGGATCTGACGCAGTGGCTCATGCCTGTAATCCCAGCACTTTGGGAAGCCGAGGCGAGCGGATCACCTGAGGTCAGGAGTTCGAGACTAGCCTGACCAACATGGAGAAACCCCATCTCTACTAAAAATACAAAATTAGCCAGGCTTGATGGAGCATGCCTGTAATCCCAGCTACTCGGAGGCTAAGACAGGAGAATTGCTTGAACCTAGGAGGCGGAGGTTGCAGTGAGCCGAGATCACACCATTGCACTCCAGCCTGGGCGACAAGAGCGAAACTTCATCTCTGGTGGGAAAAAAAACAAACCCCAAAACCAACTCCTTAAATATGGACTCATTTATTATATTTGCTTGTGTTTTTAAAGACTTCCAGGATACTCATTAACAAAACTCAACAGCAGTAATCTTTTGACAAATGTAGATTTTGGAAATAATGTATTTGAAGACACAGTAACTGTGATTTAATGTGCAATGCACTACAAGATAATATTTGAGTTTAAACAGTGGGCTTTTGTCCAAGGAGGAAATGTGAAGAATTTTAGGTACTGTGACGTGTCCTGTAGAGTAATAATTTCAGGCAGCAGAAACCTTTCTGTGTCTCTTTGATATTATAAAGTCATTCATTGCTCACAACAGCCATGAAATGACTGGCCCCAAGCCAAACAACAACAACAACAAAATAGCAACAAAAAAACCCTGCCGGCCAGTCGCGGTGGCTCACGCCTGTAATCCCCGCACATTGGGAGGCCGAAGGGGGCAGATCATGAGGTCAAGAGATCTAAACCATCCTGGCCAACATGGTGAAACTCGCCTCTACTAAAAATACAAAAAAAAAAAAAATCAGCTGGGCATGGCAGCACATGCCTGTACTTCCAGCTACTTGGGAGACTGAGGCAGGAGAATTGCTTGAACCCACGAGGCGGAGGTTGCAGCAAGCCGAGATCACACCATTGCACTTGAGACTGGGCAACAGAGTGAGACTCCATCTCAAAAACAACAACAACAACAACAAAACTCTGCGAAGATCACAATGAGGTGTCACAGAAATGGAGCGGAGGTTCAGTGAAATAAACGTGATATAAGCAGGAGGCCATTCAAAGCAGGTATAGTGGTAAATACTGTAGGGCTTACAGAGGCCCTGCAGAGGCTCACACAATTGTTTGAGAACATCTGGGAGACCGTAAGCCTCACCAGGTCCCAGAAGAACCATTCCCGTTTAGGCAGCACAGATGGTATTCCCTGAACGCAGGCGGAAGGATTTTTGATACCGTATAGTTTAACACCTACTTATGTGCTGCTTTGCTTGGTTTTCAGTTTCATGGCTGGGATCCTCCACTCCCCATAGAAGCTTGGGAAGTGTGAGCTGGATAAAGACCTCCTCCCAGAAGACCAGGTTCTAGTATCTGAACTTGTGAATGTTGTCATAAAGGAACATGGCCTTTGCAGATGTGTTTAAATTAAAGATCTTGTTGTGGGGAGGTTATCCTGGGTGACCTGGGATATCCAATCACAAGTATCCTTATAAGAGGGAGGCAAAAGATCATCTTCTCAGAGCACAAGTAAGACAGAGGCACAGATTGGAGTGGTGTGGCCATAAGCCAAGGAATGCCAGAGAATGCCAGCAGCCACCAGAAGCTAGAAGAGGCAAGGAACAGATTCAACCCCTGAGCCTTCGAAGGGAACGCAGCCCTGCAGAGAGCATGAAGGAATACGTTTCTGTTGTTTTAAGCCACAGAGCTTGTGATAATTTGTCCCAACAGTCCTGAGAAACCAACACAGGCTGTAAACTTTCTGAGAGGGGGGTGACGGGTTCTTTGTTCTTGTCTTCTACATATTATGCAAGTTTCTGCACATAACAGGCACTCAAATACCCGTGCTTGAACTGACTTGACTTCTTCACTGATTCAGAAATTCAGAGCCCGAAGATTTGTATTTAAAATTTTATTGGAAGAAAAGTGAGACCAGGAAGCTGAGCATTCATTTGCAAAAGAAGAAATTAATGCCCCTGAGGCTTAGTCCCTTAAGAGTTCATTGCATCTTGAAGCTTGAATTTACACCACGTTTTAATGTAGCAATTTTTTTTTTTGGCCTTGCACAACTATAAATAATACCTTGAAGAAAACTTCATCTAGCAGAAACAAGAAAAGCGAGTCATTCAAGGCAGCGATTTGATGTCTTCATTAGATACTACCTTGGTGCTCGCTTTCTCTTTGTTTGCATTGACAGTATCTAAATGACAGTGTTCTGGGATTTCTGGATCAGACACAAAATGTCTTCTGCTCAAATCTTCCATGAAATGTAATTTTGAAACCATGAGCTTGGTTCTTACTCAAGCAGAACTTTGAGTGTATTTACTGAACTTCAGCTGAACTGGAATGGAACTGTGGGATCACGTTCTTCTGGAAATATAAACAGTTTGTTTTTGCATAAAAAGAAGCCACATAAAAGTATCTAGAATTTTAGCTCAGTAGACTGGTTGGTGATTTGGTGATGAACACTATTCTTTTCAATATTGTGGCTGCTTTTTTTTTTAAACGAGCATTTTGCTTTTCTTGGATAGGGACATAAGTTCTCTTCTAGACCATCTTTCATCTAGGAAGCTCAGTTACATCATAAAGCCAAGTAGAAGTAAAAATAAACTGCTAGACCATTTTACCAATATTGTTAAACTAATGGCAAAGGAAAGGGAGGCTACACACTGTGCAGCATTGCGGTTAGTGTGTGGATGACTTTGTGTTTGTTGTGGTCTGTAGCATAGGTAAGAGTTTCTTTACAGGTTTACTGTGAAATTTATTTTTTATTTTATTTCGAGACGTAGTTTTCCTTCTGTCACCCAGACTGGAGTGCAATGGATGATCTCGGCTCACTGCAACCTCTTCCTCCTGGGTTCAAGCGATTCTTCTGCCTCAGCCTCCCAAGTAGCTGGGATTACAGGTGCCCGCCACCATACCTGACCAATTTTGTATTTTTAGTAGAGACAGCGTTCTCCATGTTGGTCAGGCTGATCTCGAACTCTCGACCTCAGATGGTCCACCCACCTTAGCCTCCCAAAATGCTGGGATTACAGGCATGAGCCACCACACCGGACCGAAATTTATTTATTTATTTATTTTTTGAGGGTGAGTCTTGCTCTGTAACCCAGGCTGGAGTGGAATGGCAGCATCTTGACTCACTGCAACCTCTGCGTCCTGGATTCAAGCGATTCTCCTACCTCACCCTCCCGAGTAGCTGGGATAACAGGTACCCACCATCATGCCTAGCTAATTTTTGTATTTTTGGTAGAGATGGAGCTTCACCATGTTGGCCAGGCTGGTCTTGAACTCCTGACCTCAAGTGATCTGCCCACATCAGCCTCCCAAAGTGCTGGGATTACAGGCTTGAGCCACCGCACCCAGCCCGAAATTTATTTTTTAAAGCTCTTATATTATTGCCTGATGCCACATAGAAATGTTAATATGCTAGTAGACTTTGCAAGATGTAGTCCCTTTAATTGTTTTTAATAAGAAACTCTAGTAGACATTTACAATGGTAAGGCTAAAGTAAAATCAGTTCATCTTCACCTTGGCTTTGCAGGTGAATGAGGGTTAGATTTGAAAGAAACCTTCCCCCCCACAGAATTGAACTTGCATTTGACCTTGTATTCTGATGAAGGTTGAAATTGACATTAGGCAGTTTCTTTTTAAGTCCACCCACCTCACATGTTGAATTAATGAGGTCTTTGCCTTGATGTTAGCTCCATCCCCTTCACTCTCTGCCATATTAGAAATGTGCTTCAATGCTATATAGTTTTTACTATTAATAGTTATACAGCCTTATTACCGACATATTAAGTGGTGTGATTGGATCATCATCTAAAAGATTCCTTATGAAATTCTCTAGAGACAGGCCTGTGTGCCAGACATTGTATTATTTTGCCTGGAACATAGCAGTTGCTCAATAAATAATTATTTGCTGCATGAATGAATTCATGATTGAATCACTGAAATCAACAAGTTTTGATGTCAGTAAAGAACCAGCAATTTGGATGTCTGAGCTCCCATATCAATCTAGTAATTCATCTCCTGGTGCACAGAAAAGTGTTCGTAAACAGTTTCTTCAGTGCTGTCCAAGAGAAATAGAATGCGAGCCACAAATGTGAGGCACAGATGTAATTCTAAGTTTTCTAGTAGCTACATTTAAAACAAAAAGAAACAGGTTAAATTATTTTTAGTAAAATATTTTAACTCGATATATTGAAAATATAATTTCAACATATAATCAAAATAAATGTATATTTATATACGTACTTTATACTATGTATATTTTATATTTAACAATATATCTCAGTTTGGACCAGCCTCATTTCAAATGCTCAAAATCCACGTATGGCTTCCAGTGGCCACCATATTGGGCAGCCTAAATTTATACCATCTGGAAGCTCTTATTCTAAGTAATTATTTTTGCTAACTTATAAAACTCAGATTTTATAAGCTATTGAGTGTGATACTTGTGTTCTATCAGTGTGCAACTAAAACAAAAAAATTGCACCATTAAAAAAATCATTCTTTAGAGATTGTGTAAAAAGTATAATGTCCCTCACACCTATAATCCCAGCACTTTGGGAGGCCGAGGCGGATGGATCACAAGGTCAAGAGATTGAGACCATCCTGGTCAACATGGCGAAACCCCGTCTCTACTAAAAAAATACAAAAATTAGCTGGGCGTGGTGGCGCACGCTTGAAGTTCCAGCTACTCAGGAGGCTGAGGCAGGAGAATTGCTTGAACCCAGGAGGCGGAGGTTGTGGTGAGCCGAATTGTGCCATTGCACTCCAGCCTGGGTAACAAGAGCGAAACTCCGTCTCAAAAAAAAAAAAAAAGTATAATGTCCTCTAAATTTTAGGAGCCATGGCAAAACTTCCATTGTTCTAAGATTCACTTTTTTGTGTGTGTGATTGTGGAGCAAGTTCCTTATCCTTTCTTGAGCTTCAGCTTCCTCTTCTGTAAAATGGGGATACTATCTGTCCCAGGATGTAGAGATAACATTTGCAGAGGTTTTTTTTCTTTTTTTTTTGAGATGGAGTCTCTGTGTGTCGCCTCGGCTGGAGTGCAGTGACGAGACCTCGGCTCACTACAACCTTCATCTTCCAGGTCCAAGTGATTCTCCTCGGACTCCCGAGTAGCGGCATTACAGGCATGCATCACCCAGCTACTTTTTGTGTTTTAGTGCACAGTGGCCCATGTCTGTAATCTCGGCACTTCGGGAGGCCGAGGCGGGTGGATCACGAGGTCAGGACTTCGAGGCCAGCCTGGCCAACACAGTGAAGCCCCGTCTCTACTGAAATTACAAAAACAGGTGGGCGTGGTGGCAGGCGCCTGAAATCTCAGCTACTCAGGAGGCTGAGGCAGGAGAATCGCTTGAACCCGGGAGGCGGAGGCTACAGTGAGCCAAGATCCTGCCATTGCACTCCAGGCGACACTGCAAGGCAACTTATCAAAAAACAAAACAAAATTGAAGAAGGGTTAACCTGGGTCTCGGGTGACTCTTAGTTAACTTGTAAGGTATTGAACTGAATTTGGAGACTCTGTTCATGGATTTCCATGAAACTTATATCAATATTAAGCCAAGATCAGTTAGCTAGTGGGGAAAGGTGATCACGGTGGAGAAGTGCCTTTAGATACAGCTGGACTTCCTTCTGCCTAAGGCCTAGCCACCTCTTTTCTGCTGTAACAAACTTTGAGAACATGACATTGGTCACAGGGAAATGGTTTCTTTCTTTTTTTTTTTTTGAGGCGGAGTTTTGCCGCGTTAGCTAGGCCGGTCTCGATCTCCTGACCTCGTGATCCGCCCACCTCAGCTTCCCAAAGTGCTGGGATTACAGGTGTGAGCCACCATGCCTGGCCCTAGTAAAATGTTTTCAGCCATTGTTTATCTTGCTTTGGTTCATTGAGACAAATAATAAGAAATCACTGGAGCTAAAATTTCTTATGTTACCTTATTTACCAAAGCTCACCTAGGCAGGGTCAAATACTTGTTTTTTTTTTTTTGTTTTTAGATGATGTTAATATGTTTGGAGTATAGGATTTCCGCTAGCAATTCCTGAGAATTTTTGCATAACTTAAAGACTTTTTTTCAACAAGTAGTTCTTGATTTTAATTCTAAGTAAGATCATCTATATGATAAAGAGTGATGACCGGGGTGACCAGAGGCGACCTACAGTGGCTTTGCTGTTACTTTCTCTCCTTTCATTCTTGTGGAAAAACACTTATCATGGGAAGAATCAGTAACTTCAACAATTCTATCAAAGGAGGACCTAAAATTTAAAAAAAGGAACAAAAATGTTATAAAACAACAACAATATTTGACAAATTCCTAACAGACTTAGGGAGAAGATTATGACTATTGAGGCTGCTGTTGACTAAGGCTCTCCTGTTGTTAATTAAAAAAAAAAAATCTTTTGTCTGGTAGTATTAAACCTTGACCCCCAAACAGCTAAACTTGGGAAAAGAATTGTTAATTCCTTGGTTGAAAACGGAGCTCTAAAATGTTTTAGCAAAAGCAACATATATTTTGCTAAATATTGTATTTTCAATACAATGAATAAACAATGCTTTTTTTTTTTGCTTTTCATAGCTATATATATTGAAAAAAATACCCCCCAAATATGAAAAACTGGCCCTTGTGTTCATTATGCTGCACAATGTGGATAACTGTTTAGTGGAAATAGACATTCACTTAAATGGAGATAATGGAGAATAGACAATTCATTAAATGAAGAAAAATAAAGCCTTATTTTTAAAATGTTGCTGATAAAGTATTTGGGTACTTAATGATTCTGAATCAAGACCACTCTGAATATAAGTGCTTTCCCTTTTCTCTGAATTCCTGGTTGTACAAATCATAGATTTTGCTTGTTTTTGAACAGGAGAAGGTTGGCAAGCCTAATGTGGTTTTGTTGAGAGAGATCTGTCTGAGAGTCGCCTTTGTTGTGGGGGTGAGGGCATTTGACTTCTCCAGTCTTTTCTTGGTCATAACTCCTCCTTTTTATTTTGAGAGGGGGTCTCGCTGTGTCACCCAGGCTGGAGTGCAGTGGCGCCATCTCAGCTTACTGCAAGCTCTGCCTTCTGTGTTCAAGCGATTCTTCTGCCTCAGCCTTCTAAGTAGCTGGGATTACAGGCATGCTCACCATGCCCAGCTAATTTTTGTATTTTAAGTAGAGACGAGGTTTCACCATGTTGGCCAGGCTGCTCTCGAACTCCTGACCTTGTGATCCACCCACCTCGGCCTCCCAAAGTGTGGGGATTACAGGCCTGAGCCACCGCGCCCGGCTATAACTCCTCTTAATGGCAATGTCTTAAACTCTTCCTTGAGAGAGAGTATATTCCGAATCTGATTTTGCACTGCCCTTTACTCTATGTAGAAGGCTCATGAGAAGGGAACCATCTCTGCAGAACTTCTAGAACAGGTTTTTCTCCCTGTGGTATTGAAAGGGGTGGATTGCATGGGTGTATATTTTCCTTCTGTGGAAACAAGAACTCTGTAGGGTGCCTGTGAATCAGGAAGGAGTTACAGAGCTACAGATATAATAACCAGCTTTTGAAAAATGAGGTATCTGTAATTTATTTGGGGGGAAAAAGAAGGAAAAGAAAAGAGCTGGAAATAGTCATATTTGCTTTGAAACTAGAAATATGAACTTGAAAGTAGAAATTTTTGCTTTTTTGTATTTACATGCATGTCTAGTTTTCCCTTTGTAAAGAAACCTACTAGGTGTAACTTGCTTCTTCATCTTGTGATTATGCTTTTTTTTTTTTTTTGAGATGGAGTCTTGCTCTGTCAACCAGGCTGGAGTGCAGTGTCGCGATCTCAGCTCACTGCAATCTCCGCCTCCCGGATTCAAGTGATTCTCCTCTCTCAGCCTGCCGAGTGGCTGAGATTATAGGCATGCACCACCACACCAGGCTGCTTTTTGTATTTTTAGTAGAGATAGGGTTTCACCATGTTGGTCAAGCTGGTGTTGAACTCCTGACCTCGTGATCCGCCTGCCTCGGCCTGCCCAAGTGCTGGGATTACAGGCGTGAGCCCCTGTGCTCGGCCGTGATTGTGCTTTTTAAACCTTGATTTCAGCTTTGGTGTGACAATGCTTGGGAATAGAATCATTTTCCTCCTTGGACTTGAGCTTTTTTAATCATTGGTAAAGATCTCGTTGTCAAAGAGACCAAAAGACAGGTCTAGTTAATATTTCCAAACCGAGGAAATATTTATTATATGAAATATTGTTCCACTGATGAGGTAGCAGAAAATTCTGGGATAAGATCATTTCTTTTGTGACTAATGAAGAACTGTATCTTAATTACTTTTCTAGAGGGCTTTTTTTTTTTGATTTTCTGATTCCTTTCTTATTTTTATTTATTTTTTTTGATACAGTCTGTCTCTGTTGCCAGGCTGGAGTGCAGTGGGGCGATCTTGGCTCACTGCAACTTCTGCCTCCCAGGTTCAAGCAATTCTCCTGCCTCCGCCTCCCTAGTAGCTGGGACTACAGGTGTGTGCCACCACGCCCAGCTGATTTTTTTTGTGTGTGTTTTTAGTAGAGACGGGGTTTTACCATTTTAGCCAGGATGGTCTCGATCTCTTGACCTCATTATCTGCTCACTTTGGCCTCCCAAAGTGCGGGGATTATAGGCATGAGCACTGCACCTGGCCTCTGATTTCTGATCATCGATTTGAGATTCCATTGTTACACTAACCGATGACGATAGTTAATATCAACATTTTTTTAGCTTAGAGATACTTGGTTTATTTAATAAGTTAACAGGGTTTCATTCTCAATAATAGTGTGAATATAGACCCCTGGGCAGCAGACTTTATTGAACCAATAAAGCTTCATTTGCTTGTTCTTAAAAGCTCCTTTGGAAAGCCCTGAGGGTAGGGTGGACACAGTTATTTAACACAGAATTTCTATTACCTGTCTTTGAAATGAAACAAGGCCCAATTTACTTACTGGCTATGAGCTGTAAAAGCATTTCCATTGATGTTAAGTGGCTTGACTCCCTCAGAGTTGGTTCATTCCAGAAATGGTTCTTGGATCTTGAGAGTGGGGAGGATGGTTCTTCCCAGTAAAGCTGAGTGACTTGCCTAAAAGCTTGCGATACAGGCTGCAGACAGTGCCCCTACCTTGCCTTTAAGCTTTGAATGAGCATCCAAGGGAAAGTGGAATCCGTTTTAAGGAATATTTCAAATTAGCAAAGTTGAAATTTCCCGGAAAGGCTGGGTTTTACATTTTATCATGAAGAATTGGTTAGGTACCTACATTTTTGAGTGCTGGGGACTTGCAACAGGATGTCTTACAAACGTTATGTGTATTTTCATAGGCTAAAGTTTTTGTAGCTACCACTGCATATGGTGTAAACACTCCATGAATTATTAGATTTTCCTGTTTTACCAGAAAGGGGTCCAAATACAGATCCCAAGAGAGGGTTATTGAATCTCTCAAAAGAAAGAATTTGAGGTGAATCCATACAGTAAAATGAAAGCAAGTTTATCAAGAAATAACATAAAGGAGCCAGGCATGGTGGCTCACACCTGTAATCCCAACACTTTGGGTAGCTGAGGCAGGCGGATCACCTGAGGTCACGAGTTTGAGATCAACCTGGCCAACATGGTGAAATCCTGTGTCTACTAAAAATACAAAATTAGCTGGGCGTGGTGGTGCATGCCTGTAATCCCAGCTACTCAGGAGGCTCAGGCGCGAGAATCACTTGAACCCGGGAGGCAGAGGTTGCAGTGAGCTGAGATCGTGTCAGTGTCACTGCACTCCAGCCTGGGCCACAGAGCTGAGTCTGTCTCAAAAAAAAAAAAAAGCAATTAAAGGAATCAAGAATGGCTACTCCATAGGCAGAGCAGCCCTGAGGGCTGCTGGTTGACCGTTTTTTATTGTTACTTCTTGTATGCTAAACGAGGGGTAGATTATTCATGAGCTTTCTGGGAAAGGGGTGGACAGTTCCCGGAACTGAGGGTCCCTGTTCTTCAATTTTTGTTTTTGTTTTTTATTGAGATGGAATCTCACTCTTGTCACCTATGCTGGAGTGCACTGGTAAGATCTCGGCTCACTGCAACCTCTGTCTCCCGGGTTCAAGCGATTCTCCTGCCTCAGCCTTCCCAGTAGCTGGAATTATAGGCACCTGCCACCATTCCTGGCTAAATTTTTTGTATTTTTAGTAGAGATGAGGTTTCAGCACGTTGGCCAGGCCGGTCTCAAACCCCTGACCTCAAGTGATCTGCCTACTTCAGCCTTCCAAAGCCCTGGGATTACAAGCGTGAGCCACCGCGCCCGTCTGACTGTAAACATTTTTAAATGCTGTAACACAGATTCCTTATTTGTCACTATAATATGGAGTGTGTGGACCTGTAAAGGGTCTCTTTTCTGTTTTTAGTTACAGGGATTGATGTTTCTACGACTAACCAAGGAGGATGCAGTTGGTTGTGAATCGCTTCTTCCCATGCTGAAATGGCAAGTTTGTGTTTTATGACACTAAAGATCCAGTCCAGCAGAGTAGTCACTGTTCTCAGCGTCAGTACTTTTTTTTGCCTCCATCATCTTGCTGAAACAGGATTTGTGTAATAAAAATGGACCTCTACACCTCTTTAAAGTGCTCTAGATTTAGACACATTTATGTTTTATCAAAAGGCTAATCCTGAAAAATTATTGTAAATGATTTCTGGAAGGTCTGCTACAGGTGTAATCGAATGAATTGTACTGTGCATAGCTGGACTGCCTTTTTTGTGGCAAAAATAGAACTAGAAAGCTGGGAATGCTCAGTAAAACCACAGTGGAACCAGGATCTTGGCTCTACTGTGCAGATAAACAATGTTCATGAAAGGTTAAGTGCGAGCTCTAATGCTCCTCATGGCAGCACTCTACTGCTTCATCTGCCTAAAAGAGAAAATGAAAAGGGGAAAAGTCACAAAGACAAGGGGGAAAAAAGGTAACAGCCGGGCGCATTAGCTCACACCTGTAATCCCAGCACGTTGGGAGGCCAAGGTGGGTGGATCACAAGGTCAGGAGTTCGAGAGCAGCCTGGGTAACATGGTGAAAACCCATCTCTACTGAAAATACAAAAATTAGCCTGGCGTGGTGGTGCACACCTGTAGTCCCAGCTACTTGGGAGGCTGAGGCAGAAGAATCACTTGAATCCGGGAGGTAGAGGTTACAATGAGCCGAGACTGCGCCACTGCACTCTAGCCTGGGTGATAGAGCAAGACCCTATCTCAATAATAATAATAATAATAATAATAATAAATAATAATGATAATAAAATAAAGCAATCACAGCCACCAATCCATCCCTGGTGGCGTCAAAAACTCTTCTAGGTCTTAAGCAAATAAATACTGTATTGATCTTTCTGCACCTTAATGCTAGGTTGAAAAGGTGGTTTGTTTTGGATATTTTATGTTTATACTTATTAATAGAATAATAAGTATATTATTACTCACTCACTCTCAGAAGTGTCCCAGTTTAGATGATTAATTTATAATCACCCTATTTTATCCATCCTCTCTTCTGTATTATTTGAAGCTTTTCTATCTGAAGTCATTCATTTTTTCTGTCATTGCTGAGGTCTTATTCTATGCCAGGTAGCAGGATAAGCACTGGGGATGCAAAGATGTACAAGATATCCCTTCCTGGCCGGGCGCGGTGGCTCACACCTGTAACCCCGGCACTTTGGGAGGTTGAGGTGGGCAGATCACAAAGTCAAGAGGTTGAGACCATCCTGGCCAACATGGTGAAACCCCGTCTCTACTGAAAATACAAAAATTAGCTGGGCATGGTGGCACGCACCTGTGGTCCCAGCTACTCGGGAGGCTGAGGCAGGAGAATCGCTTGAACCCGGGAGGCGGAGGTTGCAGTGAGCCGAGATCTCACCACTGCACTCCAGCCTGGTGACAGAGCGAGACTCTGTCTCAAAAAAAAAAAAAAAAAAAGAGATTCCTTCTTCCAAAATTTAAGTGTTGTAGAAGAAACAGATTCTAGAACTATTTTTACCTGATGTAATCATAGCTGTATAATCATAACTCTGAGTTCTAGTAGACCTGAATTTCTGTATTGAGAACATCTATGCTAATAAAATGATTTGTTATACCCGAAAGCTTACGTTGATGATTTATGATATGTTTGATGCTACTAATAGTTACTTAGCAGTTATATTTGGTCTGAATCACTAAGTGAGTTTATTGTATGTTTTCCTCTAGCTTTGTGAAGCTAATAGTTGAAAACATTTTTTTTGGCATTCTATTTAGTTGAAAACATCTTTTTTTGGCATTCTATTTGTCTCAAGACCTTAATGTGTTGTATATTTGTGGTCTAAGAATTCGGTCATCAATAGGTTCATAAAACTCATGTTTTGGGCAGGAGCCTTAATCCCTTGAATTATGGTAAGGGAAACTCGTGTTGAGTTGAACTGAATGTCTTTAAAAAAAATCCTTCTGTCTGTACACATTGTTGTGAAAAAAGGAAAACAACGACAACAAAAACCCTTCTGGTTTCTGTGTCCTCATTACTTTGGATCTAGCTGTGTTAAAATGGCCAGTAAGCAGTATTACCCAGAGGAGAATACTGCTTTAATTTAAATGTGCCCTGTTATCACATCTGCCCAGTTGCTCAGGTATTACTCTTTGCTCCCCTGTTTGATGGAACCATAAACACTGTTTTGGAGTCGTCTGTTTACTTGCCTCCCTTCTAGATTAGATTGTCGTCAACTCAAAATCCCTGGCACCTGACATGACCCCCAGCAGAAGCTAGCTGTTCTGGTCAGTAAATGCTTTTTGAATGAACGAGAATAAGCAAATGTTAGAATGCAAACACACACCATTCATTCTTTGTTTCCACGTGTAATTACCAAGAAACGATAATGTGGCTGGCATAGAGCTAGTTCTGGCTCCAGGTCACTGTGGCCCGGAACAGACAAGGCATCTGCTCCAACAGGCTTTCAGTTAGACAATAATGATGGCTTCACACAAAGTCATGTTCAGTTACAAATTGAGATAAGTGCTTTGAAGCAAAGGGACTTATGGCAAAGAAGCCTGACCCAGATTTGGGGGTGTTGAAAAGGCTTCCCAGAGAAAGTGGCATTTAAGATTAAAACCAGCAGGCAGGGTGGCTCATACCTGTAATCCCGGCACTTCGGGAGGCCGAGATGGGCGGATCACAAGGTCAGAAGTTCGAGACCAGTCTGACCAACGTAGTGAAACCCCGTCTCTACTAAAAATACAAAAAATTAGCTGGGTGTGGTGGTGTGTGCCTGTAATTCCAGCTTCTCGGGAGGTTGAGGACGGAGAACCACGGGAACCCAGGAGGCAGATGTTGCAGTGAACATCGCACCGTTGTGATCCAGCCTGGGTGGCAGTGTGAGACTCCGTCTGAAAAAAAAAAAAAGATAAAAGCTGTAGGATGAACAGGAATTAACGATAGGCAGGAGGTAAGGAAGATGGGAAAGCATCTTAGGCTGAGGGGATGGTTGTGCACTTGCTCTGTGGTGGGCAGGAACAGGCTGTGGATCACAGAGGTTTTCAGAAGACACACGTGGGAGACAGGTCAGGGTCAGGCTATTCGTGGCCCAGGAGACCTCCTTGAAGATGCCCTGCTTTATCTTAGGAGCAGTGGTTTGCCTTTTAAAAGTCGCCTGGGAAGGTACAGGAGTGCTAGGATCAGAGTTGCACTTGATGAGGATTACCCCATGCTAGGAACTGGCTTGATATTTTGCTTATGTAAATAAAGAGAAAGAATGAATGTATTCTTGGTTGCCACATAACTTGTACCTCAAAATAACCAGACAGTATATGAAGAGAAATTTCTCTATAGGTATGTTCCAGGTAATAGGATATCATCATTCCTCAGTTCATAGGGGATTATATATTTAGGCAATAATTATCCATAGATGTTAACTTTACAAAGAGGCAAGCGAGAGTTCCTGGAAATACATAATATCACCGTTTGATAGACTCGTCCAAAAAAAAAAAAAAGCAAGACCTGACTGTGCCCAAGCTTCTAGACCTCACTAGCATATTTTTAGGAAATGTAGGGGAATGTGCTACTCATATCGTGCAAATGAATTCAGTACAGTCCAAAACCTGGGAAACTCTACAGGAAAAACGACTTGGATTATTTCAAGTAAGAAATTATAAAGAAGGACAGAAGAGAGATGGACGGGAACCTATAGATTAAAAGAGATTTACATAAATATATGGACCTTATATGGATTCTGATTTAGACATACTAACTGTAAAACAAAAAAAACATTTATGAGATATGGGGTAATTTGAACACTGGCTGGATATTTGATGATATTAGGGGATTACGTATTATGAATTATTCTTAAGTGTGATAATGTTATTTTGATTATGTTTAAACATCAGCAAATAGTTTCCCTATCTTTTAGAGATACTTACTGAATTATTTATGAATGGAATGATGTGATGTCTGGGTTTTTCTTCCAAGTTGGTGAATGTTGAAGTTGAGGGATGGGTCAATGGGAGTTCATTTTACTCCTTTCTGCCTTTGTTTACAATGGACATTTTCCATTATAAAAGAGTTTTGAAAAGTTATGGGAAAAAGCCAAAGAAGAGGCCACCTTTGCTTTGACTTTTCTCCTCACCCCTCAAATCCTCAGTATGTTTCAGTTAAAATTTATCAGCTGGTCACACTTTAATGTATTACTAGATTAAAGTATTTAAATTTTAACATATTGATATATTAATATGTTTTAATGCTTATTAGACTGATTATATTTTTAAAAATTAATACATGTTAATTGTGGAAAATTTGAATATGTAAGAGAAACCCAATGAAGACAGTTATTAGCACCGATAACCCCACTGCTTTGGAGAGAGCTATAGTTAATATTTCTGAGTGTTCAATCACATCAGGAATAAAGACATATTAAAACATAATTTTAATTACAAACCAACCAGTTTTCTGCTTCTGTTTTTAGCAGCTCATTGTGACCGTTTTCTCAAGGCATTAGGGGTTCTGTTATAAACAGATTTTAGTGTCTGTTTACTGTTAACATCATAAACATCTATGGCAAAAATTTACTTATTTCTCTCTTACTAAACAGTATGTTTAAAAAGTCTATTGTGGGACTGATGCTCTAATAAATAGACTTATAAATGTATCTTTTATACATTCTGATTATTTCCTTAGGGTAAATTCTTATAGTTAAATTGCTGGGTCAGTGAGCATGAGTTTTTGTAGCAGTTTTACAAGCCTTTGAAATGTTGACACTGATTTGCACTCCCATAAATTATATATGAGCATGCTTATTTAGTCTATGCTCTCATCAACTCTGAATATTATGCATAAAATATTTTTGGCGAGTTTGTCAATGAAAAATAGTATTAAATAGTTTTAGTTGACATTTTTCTGATTACAGCTGCCTTTGAACATTTTTTCCTGTTTATTACTCACTAGTCTTTCAATTACCAGACATATCCTTTGTACATTTTTATATTTGTACATTCTTTTTATGCTTAATTATACATAGTCTTTATATAATAGGGATTGTGTCACTTTGTTAGTCATGTTGCAAGAATTTACCCTCTGTGTTTTAAAATTTAGTGTTGGAATTTAAAAATTTCTAATACAGGCCAAGCGCAGTGGCTCACACCTGTAATCCCAGCACTTTGGGAGGCCGAGGTGGGTGGATCAGTTGAGGTCAGGAGTTCGAGACCAGCCTGGCCAACATGGTGAAACCCTGTCTCTACTAAAAATACAAAAGTTAGCTAGGCATGGTGGTGGATGACTGTAATCCCAGCTACTCTGGAGGCTGAGGCAGGAAAATTGCTTGAACCCAGGAGGCAGAGGTTGCAGTGAGCCGAGATCGCACCACTGCACTCTAGCCTGAAAAAAAAAATCTGATATACAGATTTTTCATATTTTAATATAGTAAGATTGATTAACCTTCTTGTTCATGCCTTCCCTCTTTGGTATTATAAAGTCCTTTTCCATTTTAAAATTATTGTGCTTGCCTATTTTTAAAAATGGCTTCACTTCTTTTACATTTGACTCTTTAATTCACATAGGTCTCATATTGTTGTATTGCTTAGAGTAGAGAGCTAACATTATTTCTAGCAGTGACCAGTTATTCAAGAAATTGAGCATTTCTTTGCTCTCTGAGTCGGACTGCTGCTTCTCCTCATATATTCCGATGTGTTATATGTAGGCTTTCTGTCCTGTTTCGGTCAATGCCCCGCTTCCTAATCTTGTGCTAGTAGTGGTATTTTAAGCCCTGCAAATTCATAGATTGTTTTAATATATAGTGTCAGTACTTTTGTTTTTTTTGAGATGATGTTTCACAATTGTTGCCCAGGCTGGAGTGCGATGGCACGATCTCAGCTCCCTGCAACCTCCGCCTCCCAGGTTTAAGCGATTCTCCTGCCTCGGCCTCCTGAGTAGTTGGGATTACAGGCGCCCACCACCACGCCAGGCTAATTTTGTATTCTTTTTAGTAGAGACAGGGTTTTGCCATGTTGGTCAGGCTGGTCTCGAACTCCTGACCTCAGGTAATCCACCCACCTCCGCTCTCAAAGTGCTGGGATTACTGTTGTGAGCCACTGCGCCCGGCAGTATCAGTGCATTAAAAAAAAAACTTAGATTTTATTCCCCTTTTAATCTTCCAAATAGATTTTTCAGTCTTGTTAATCTCATTCTTATTTTTATTTATTTATTTTTTTTGAGACAGAATCTTCCTCTATCACCAGGCTGGAGTGCAGTGGCGTGATTTGGGCTCACTGCAGCCTCAGACTCCCAGGTTCCAGTGATTCTCCTGCCTCAGCCTCCCGAATATCTGGGATTGCAGGCACGCGCCACCATGCTCAACTAATTTTTGTATTTTCAGTAGAGATGGGGTTTCACCATGTTGGCCAGGATGGTCTCAATCTCCTGACCTTGTGAGCCACCCGCCTTGGCCTCCCAAAGTGCTGGGATTACAGGCATGAGCCACTGCACCCGGCCCCTCTGTTTCTTCTTTTCAAGGGTGAGACTGACCACCTAATGATGCATATTGTTTTTCAAGACAGGAAGGAGGATTATCTAATATGGAGATCTCTGAATTAGGCACACAGAAGCATAAGCTCTAAGTTCACTCTGCTTTTTCATAGCTGGGTGTTTGATCTTAGGCAAATCACTTAACCTCTCTGGACTTTGTTTTTCTACAAGATTCTTTCTAGCTCTGTATTTCTAAATATATAATGGCCCTCAAAATATGTGAGCCTCAGAATTTGTGTTCTAGAGAGAGGGAAATCAGAATTTACCTGGTGTCATAGCCAGGTGCAGCGGCTCACATCTGTGATCCTAGCACTTTGGGAGAACTGCTTGAACCCAGGAGTTCAAGACCAGCCTAGGCAACATAGTGAGATCCCATCTCTACAAAACCTTTAAAAATTAGCCAGATGTGGTGGCATGCACCTGTCGTCCCTGTGGTTACTTGAGAGGCTGAGGCAGGAGGGAAGTCTGAGCCTGGGAGTTTGAGGCTGCAATTTCCGATGATCCTGCTACTGCACTCCAGCCTGGGTGACAGAGTGAGATTCTGTCTCAAAAATAAATCAATGAATAAATGGTAGCATAGCAAATGAAATATCTTAGCAGTGAAATTTTGAAATAGATTTTGTGTTTCATCCTCTGTTTAGCTGGCATAGACGACGTTTGGCATTTTAATTGTTCAGAATACTGACTTTGTGCCCTGAGTCTATCAAGCATGGTTCAGATTAAAGCATGACTTCACTCTGTAAGGATGTGTCACCCCTCTACTTTAGGTGTCATTTTAACACTTCTGAGGGGAAGAACACGTTTTTATTTTAAGGTTCATTTTTATAACAAATGACCCAACTGTAGTATTTTTGAACCTGGTGGCATTTTAATATTAGCTGTTTCCTTCCTGTTGATACAAGAAAAGCATTCACTTAAATCTGAAGTGTAATTTGAAATTGAATGCTTATTGATTATGGTAAAGAATAGAAAATGAATGACTTTGGGAATCTATGCCACAGTTAAACTGAGCAGAGAATGTACTCCTGGTAGGGCGCTTGGGATTCTAACTTCAATTAGTTGCTCATTTCTACCACTGAATATCTAACAACACTGTTCTCAGAAGTAACTGAACTCGCAGAAATAGCTCATGAAGTCATTTTCTATTTAAATGGTCTGCACTTTTTAGAATAAATACTCTTTAACTAGGATGATATTAATGTATGTCTTCGACAGCAACTGCATTGAGAAGACAGCCTTTGCAAAACACTCTTGTCCCCCATCCAAGTATGGGTCTTTTATGACAGATTGTTGTGTATCTGAAGGAGCTATTGTGTCCACAATGAGCATCATAATGAATCTAAAAATCCGACTCAATGGAACAAATGCATTTTAATGGCATGCATTTTACTCTAAAAGGATGTACCAAAATAGAGCCAGAGTCTGAAAGCAGGGCATTATTTTATAATGAAAGACTAATAGATGGGTAGTTCAGACTAAAGTAAGAGTGTGACTGGGAATGAAAATTGACTTAGGGTGGATAAAATCACTCCCATCAGCAAACCACAAATGCTGGGGGAGAGTCATCTGAAGTGGTTCGGGAGCAAATATTAAAATGGTTACCAACATGCAGGAATGTCCTTTGCTGAGATGCACACCGATGTGGGCAGACAGCTTCCTATGGCACTCGACACAGGCTGGCATTGCAATATCACATTTACTCAGTTTACCAAAATGCCCTGAAGTTAACGCTGCAGTAATCTGTTTCTTTTAATGTTTAAATTCTGCTTATTAAGTGTGTTGTAATATTGAGGGGGAAAGGAGCAGAGACTGAAATACATTTCTAACATGTTTAGAATAGTGCTTAGGTGTGTACCTTTAGATCTAGGGTCCCACCTTTGCGTATCGAGGTGGAAGTTATGTAATAATATTTTGTTTGATTTTGACATCGCTATACTTCTGTAATTGATTTTTAAGGAATGTGCTTTTTTTTTTTTGAGATGGAGTTTCACTCCTGTTGCCCAGGCTGGAGTGCAATGGCTCGATCTCGGCTCACTGCAACCTCCACCTCCCTGGTTCAAGTGATTCTCCTGCCTCAGCCTACTGAGCAGCTGGGATTATAAGCCTGTGCCACCACGCCTGGCTAATTTTTTGTATTTTTAGTAGAGACGCGATTTCTCTGTGTTGGTCAGACTGGTCTCGAACTCCCAACCTCAGGGGATCAGCCTCCTAG
>PVKP010030687.1:0-27699 GCA_004027715.1 Plecturocebus donacophilus
TCCATAGTTTTTTGATCAACCACACTGGCAGAAATAGATAACTAGTTCCAATTTCCAAAAGGTAAAAAATAGTTACCACCTGAGTTCCTGCTTCTGCAACCTTTTGTCACTAGGAATTAAATAATTAATGTTATTTTTTGAACAGACACTTTGTAATTGTGTCACCCTTTGGTTAGTGAGCAAATTTTATTGAAAATATACTTGTGGTTGATCAACATAGTTCTAGAAACTTTTCACTAGAAAAGACAGTCTTTTGGTGCCATAGACTGTATTTCTCATTTTGACGCTGACCATCTTATCAATGTGTATCTCTGGTCCTAAACCTGAGTGGTTGAAAATGAATTAGCATAAACTCATACCTTTATAAAGGAAAAGCATCTCCCAGCAGGCACCTGGCTAGCTGAAGGCTAGCAGTACCAGTCTTCCTACCTGAAGAATAGTAGTATAGGGTCATATCAGAAAACATGGCCCTTTTCGTATGTTGGATATGTTTTTTTAAGCTCAGTTTCCACTTAAGTAATTTTTTAATTGAAAACCTTTTATTTCTAGGTCTATCTCATGTCTTTAATCAATAAATGTAGGAATGAGTCTCATCTAGTTCTTAATTAAACTAAAAAGTACTACAAAAACCTTGAAACATCTCTGAGATGGTGCATTTGCTTTCTATTCTTAGTCTTGTATAAGATAGCAGCAGGTGAGTTTACTCTCATAATGGAAATTAAAACAGAAGTAGCCTACCAGCATATATTTCCTTCCAAGACTGTGTACAACAGAAAACCTAACCTATGGTGGCTGACAATGTCATTTAATGTATAGTCACCTAAATCTTTATGCGTCAGCTCCATTTCAGAGGGCTCAGTGGGTTGCTCCACACCCAAGCCCTGAGGGATGAGATCATTAGAGGTGATACACGGGACTCTCCCATGGACTAAGGAAAGTGAAGTGTTGTGGTTTACTGACAGCATATGTAAATTGATTCAGAAAAAAAAAAGTTCTATCCCACGATGGGTCCTCAGCACAAATTGTGGGACACGAGTGCAGATGTGTCCCTTGTGATTATTGTTGTGAATCTGTGGTTGGATTCAACATGACATGGCCTGGTTCTGACAAGTTTGTGCTTGACCCCAGCTTTAGAGTAGTGCTCCATCACACCTACAGTATCCAGTGCCTACCTTTTTGTTAGGATTGTTTGTGGTTTATTACATGAAAACAATACTGTTGATCACCTTCCACAGTTAGTTTTTTCCTGATTTCAGTAACATTGGAGATACAGAACCATAGAGATAATAAAAAATTTTTTTCTCCAAACAAGACTTCATAGTCCACATTTTTTTCAGTTTGCACACAATAAACAAGTGCATTTTATGGCTTTCTTGACATATTTCCCATGCCGTAAACTTCACCTGTTTAAAGTGTGCAGTTTAATGGGTCTTGATATAGTCATAAAATTGTGCAACCATCACCATAATCTGATTTTAGAACATTTTAAACACCCTCCAAAAAAATTCTGTAAACATTAACAGTCAATTGTCATTTACCCAAACTCCTACCTCTACCACAGCCTGCAGGCAGCCACTAATTACTTTCTGTTTCTATGCATTTTCCTATGCTGGACCTTTCATATAAATGGAATCACACAGTCTTTTGTGATTGTCTTCATTCACTTAACATAGTATGTTCAAGGTTCATCCACATCATAGCATGTGCTCATTCCTTTTAATGGGCAAAGAACATTCCATTGTATGAATATACCACATTGTATGTATCTGTTCATCAATTCATAGACATTTGTGTTGTTTCTATTTTTTAGCTATTATGAACAAAACTGCTATGAACAGTCATGTAAAAGTTTTTTTTTTGAAGGCATGTGTTTTCTTTTCTCTTGGGTATATACCTAGGAGTGGAATTAATCATATGACAACTCTATGTTTAACTATTTGAGGAACCGCCAGACTTCCAAAATGTCAGCACCATTTTACATTCCCACCAGCAGTATGTGAGGGTTTCTCCACATCCTAATAACACTTGTTTTTGTCTCTCTCTTTGATTGTCATCTTCCTGCAGGGCTGGATAATTATATTGTGTTCAGAGAGAATTTATTCTTAGACTGATTTCTGTTTTTAAATATTTACCTTTTCATAGGTGAGAATTACTCGATGAAAAAGAATTTGAAATGAAAATGGAAACATTCCAAGGCTCCTCATATAATCCAGTGTAATTTGTTTTTTCCTACTCTGTGGTATACACCATGACTGCTTGTGTCCTTTGGAAGTGCAGGACGTTCACAGAACCTCGGGCTTGGAGGGGACTATAGGAGTCCTGTGATCTTACCCACTCCTGTCAACACTTCCGCTGCATCTGCACCAAATGGCAGGCCACCCTCTAGTAGCTCTACCTCTCATGTGCTGCTTATGTGTCAGCCAGTTCCATTTGCCTAAGACTCCAATTATCAAAGGCTTTGAACTTAGATCCAATATCTCCTTGCATTAGAATACCTGGCTCTGCCCTCAGAGCTGCTCTCTGAAGGCACAGGAAACAGGCCTACCTCTCTGCCTCTGGGGCCCCCACCTCCTTTCCTGATGTGTTTTTTCTCAGGTCTTCACTCCATGAACTATTCCACATGGGCCATGGTTTCTACTCTCCTTTCTGAGTTTGGCAGTTCCCTGGGTGTAAGTTTGTTGGTATCTTATTTTTAAACATGTCCCTCTCAGCTAAACTTGTGCTTCGGGTGGTGAGAGCGTGTTGACTGACACAACTTGTCACCTTCCTTTCAGTGACTGGACTATGTCTGTAGCCTAACATATTTTATTCTTGTTGAACTCCTTAAATCTTTACTGCCACACCCTTCCCCACAAGTTTTTGTTTTGTTTATTCATTTCTTGAACTGGTGGTATACAGTACAACCACATGATACAAAATATTTGATCAATAGTGTCCTTCCTAATCCTGTTCCTCAGCACCCAGCACTCCTTCCCAGAGACATACAATAAAATTTCATCCATTCTGAATGTTCAGAGTTGTACAGTCATCACCACAATCCGATTTTAGAACATTTCTGTCACTCAGAAGATCCCTTGTACCTCTTTACAGTCAATCCTGGTTCCCAGCCCCAGGAAACCCCTTATCTGCCTTCTGCCTCTTCTGGAGATTTTATATACACAGCGTCAGATGTGGTCTCTTGCATCCGCCTTTTTTTTTTGTTAACATGATTTCAAGGTTCATCCATGTTGTATGCATCAGTGGTTCCTTTTTGTTGCTGAATAGTATTCCATTTTGTGGATATACCATATTTTGTTTATCTTTCAGTTGATGGACATTTGAATTTTTTGGATAATGTGAATGCTGCTGTTAACATTTGTGCAAAAGTTTTGTGTGAGTATACATTTTCATTTCTTCGGAGTTTTTTCTCAGGAGTGAAATTACTAGGTCATATGATAGGTTTATGTTTAACTTTTTAAGAAATTGCCAAAGTGTTTTCCAAAGTGGCTGTATCATTTTACATTCTCGCCTGCAGTGTGTGAGGGTTTTGGTTTCTCCACTTCCTTGTCAACAGTTGCTGTTGTCCACCTTTTTGTTTATAGCCATTCTAGTGGATGTGAAATGGTATCTTATTGTGAGTTTAATTTGAATTTTCCTAATGACTGATGATGTTGAACATCTTTTCATGTGTTTATTGGCCACTGTTGTATCTTCTTTGATGAAGTATCTTTTTAAATCTTTTGCTTATTTTAAAATTAGGTTATCTTCCTACTGAGTTGAAAGAGCTCTCTATATACTCTGGTTAAAAGTCCTTTATCAGATGTATTTTTTGTAAATAATTTTTCCCAGGCTGTGGCTTGACCTTTTAATTTAAAACAATGTCTTTCGAAGTGCAAATGATTTTAATACAGTAATGATGAAGTCCGGTTTAAACTGTTTTTCTTGTATAGATTGTGGATTGTACTTGGGGTGTTATATTCAAGAACTGTTTGCCTAACCAAAGTCACAAAGATTTTCTCCTGTGTTTTTCATTAAAAGTTTATTGTTTTAGTTATGTTTAGGTCTACCATCCATTTTTAGTACATTTTTGTGTATGATGTGTTATCTGACTTTATCTCTTTGAACAGGGCTGTTTAATTTTCCCAGCATCATTTGTTCAAAAGAATATTATTTTCTCCAGTTAGTTGCTTTGTCCCCTTTGTTGAACACTAATTGATTACATCTGTAAGCTTTCATTTGGAATTTTCATTCTGTTCCATTGATCGATTTGTCTATATCTAGTATCCTTTTTTTTTTTTTTTGAGATGGAGTCTGGCTCTGTCACCCAGGCTGGAGTGCAGTGGCGCGATCTCAGCTCACTGCAACCTCTGCCTCTTGGGTTGAAGCGATTCTTCTGCCTCAGCCTCCTAAGTAGCTGGGACTAAAGGTGCACACCACCATGCCTGGCTAATTTTTGTATTTTTTGTAGAGACGGGGTTTCACCATAATGGCCAGGCTGGTCTCAAATTCCTGACCTCATGATTCACCTGCCTTGGCCTCCCAAAGTGCTGGGATTACAAGCCTGAGCTGCCATGCCCCGCCAGTTTGTATCCTTGTATCACTAACACCATGCCTTGATTTGATTTGATTTGTGGTATAACTTTATTAGATTTGAAAGCAGGAAATATAAATCCTCCACCTTTCTTTCTTTTTTGTTTTTTCAATAACTTTTGGCCCTTGTGGTCGTTGCCATTCCCATATAAAGTTGAGATCACTTGGTAGATTTCTTCAAAAATGCTTGCTGGAATTTTGATATGGATTGTGTAGAATCTATAGATTAATGTGGGGATAATTGCCATCCTAACAATTCTGAGACTTCCAATCCATGTATGGTGAATGTCTTACCATTTACATAGACCTCTGATCTTTCCCAGCAATGTTTTCTAGTTTTTAATGTGCAAACCTTGCATTTCTCTTGTTAACTTTATTCCTAATTATTTTATTCTTTTTGATGCTATTGTGAGTGAGATTGTTAATTTTATTTTCAGGTTGTCACTTGCTAGAATATAGGAATACAATTGATTTTTTTAATCTTATTAATCTTACAGTCTGCAACGTGGCTGAACTTGTTTATTAGTTCTACTTCTTTGTGGATTTCTTAGTATTTTTTACAGAGAAGATCTTGTCATTTGTAAATAAAACCAGTTTCACTTCGTCCTTTCAATCTGGATTCTTTTCTTTCAGAGACATTTTATAAATAAAAAAGCAAACAACTACATATACTTTTTACCTTTTTTAGTACCTAACATGCTTTCTTCCTCTCTTTTATAGCTGCAGAGAAGGTATAATATATTTCATATCAGTCACTTCTTTTTCATGTTCCTTTAAGGAAAAAAATAAAAAGATTTTTTTTAACAAAATGGTAGTCTCTAGTTTTATATTTTACTATCTAGATCATCTGTTCTTTCTAAAATGCAGATTTTGTTTCCTTTTCTAGATGGGGAAACTGACACAAAGAGGTTGGATGGCTTGCCTAAGTAGAGACCTCTAATAAAGGGAAGACCTGAAACTGGCCTAGTTGTTTGCAATCCAAAGAGCTTTTTTTTCCCTGCATCAGAGTTGCTGCCATTTCTCCTGCCTAATGAGCAGACTATTAAAATTACCCATACTAAACATGCTCTTATTTAGCCCGTCATTCCCGTTATTATTTGGGATCCTGACAGAGGCCCTCCTTGATGTGTATTATATGGAAATTCTGCTTTCCATATCTCCAAGACACTGATGTGTAAAATCTTAAGAAGAAGTAGCCAACACCAAACCCAGTGATTGTGCACAGTAATTGCTTAGTAACTATTTGTTGTCAAATGCAAGATGTACCACTCAGTAAAGACATCTCTTGGTGCTGAAATTATATTTGGGTAAGGTTTTCAACCATTTATGGTTCTATCAACTTGTATTATCATCCAACCCACCATGTGACTCCATCTTGCCTTCAAAGATGCCATGAAATGTTTTGGCATTTTGTTCAAATCTAGGTATAGAATGCAACGTGTTCTTTTGGTTCACCAGTAAAATGACCTTATCTACTAGAGAAAGCAAGGCTAACCTGGCAGGGCATGCTCTGCCTGCCTGACTGAGCCTGGCTTAAATCTGCTCATCTTTTTTTCATCAGTTCCTTGCAAATTGTTCAATTTGTGATCTATCCTAAATTTTACATGTCATTGGTGTTCAGCCCGCTAGTTTGCAATGCCTACTTTCTGAAAATCAAAGTGTTTCCTTTCTTCAAATGTCTAACATAGATCTTCCTCTCCAAAATTCTGTTACAAGTTTGTTTATGACTCTGGAATATGGTTTATCTAGTTTGAGGGATCAGGTATGCTCAGTTTCCTAACTTCACCCAGGCTTTAATTTACCCCCACCAGACCTGCCTAAGTAAAAAAGTCCCTGGCATTTATTCAAAACATAGATGCCCGGACTCCTTCCCTAGAGATTCCAATTCATTATTCTGGGTTAGCCTCTCTCTGTCCTTGGACATATTAATGATGAACAAGTTTAAGAAGTACTATTTTACACTATAGTATTAGTTCAACTATATCCTGTTAATCTTTTTGTCATCCACCAACATTGCACCATCAGCTGCAATCCCCGAAATTGCAATCCCTGAAGGCAATTTCAGGGATTGCAGCTGATGGTGCAGTGTTGGTGGATGAACATAACTGAAAGGCTTTTGGGACTCTCTAATACTTTTTGCAATACACTGTTCATCAGGACATCTCATGAGCCTTGCAGGTCTTTGATGTTTGTCTTAGTATATGTGTCACAGTCTACCCTTAATTGGAGAGCACTCTCTTCAGCTCGTCACTTTTTTTTAGCTATCTCCAGGCCTCTTTATCTAACATGAAAATTATGTGCAGGTGTCACTTCAGAATTTTTCATTCTGAAGATGCATCAGACTAATGTTTGGCTAGCATTCTCTTCAGAGTTTTTCCAAGCCCAGTGAAAATAGCCAGGCTTTTTTTTTTTTTGTCTTACCACCTTACAACAGCTGAAGTCCTATACAACTACAACATTCTCCTCCCTATCACAGATACAAGGCAGCATGTTCACATCTCAAGCTTCCTCTAAATGCATCTCAACAGTTTGAATTGGATTAGAGAGGACTTGTTGGCTTATCCTGTGGGTAACTGTGACATTGGCTGCAGGTAATAATAACAAGATCTCTTTTATTTTTCTAGGTAGCAAACCATGTGATTTCTTCTGACTCTATTTCCTCTTCTGTCAGTAGTTTCCTGAGCTCAAACTCTACTCTTTGCAACAAGCAAAATGTACACATGTTAAACAAGGGCATACAAGCAGGTAATTACTTGAATCTAAACTTTTTCATTGAAAAACATTGAAATAGCTCTTAAACATATAAGATACTCAGCCTCAATCATAATAAAGGACATGAAGATAAAACTATACCCAACTGCCAACTTTCTTCCTATCAGATTGGCAAAAATTCAAGTTTGATGGCAAGTTTGTGGGCAAGAGTGTAAGGAAATGGGTTCCCTTGTATATTCCAGTAGGAGTAGAAGCTGGTTCACTGTGAGAGGTAATTTGACAGTTCCTATCAAAATTCGTTTCAGCATTTTTACTTTTGAAACAGACTCTATAGATACATTATGCATATGTGGAATTTAACCTATAGATATACTTGCATATGTGCCAGATGTGTACAAAAGTAACCACAGAAACATTATTTGTTATAGCAGGAGATTAAAATGAATTTAGTTGTCCCTCAATAGCTTAATGATTACATACGTTATTGTGTATATAGATAATGAATAAAATTCTACATAGAATGAGGAAGCTCTCTCTGTACTAATCTCTCTCTGTACTTGGAGAAAGATCTCCAAGGCATATAATTGATTTTAAGAAAAGATACAGAACAGTGTATAGTATACTGCAATATGATTTTTTTTTAAATAAAAGGAAGAGATTGCTTAAATGTACAAAATGAATTCTCTGGAACCATATGGGGCTGTGAACAGAGTAAATGGAGACCGGAAGTGGAAAAGAGAATTTTTAGTTATTGCTTTTCTATACCTTTTGGTTTCATAAAATAAAAATAAATAAACTTTTATCTTGATTTATTTCTTCCCCTCAAATCCTGTCTTTACTTCTGTTAACCTCTTCCTTACCTGAGTGACTACCAAAAGGACTCTAAGTGTTTATTGTCTTTCTGACTTGGGATCAGAGCTGAAATCCTTTACCCTTTGAACCCATATTCATTCTTCTTTCCCTCTAATACCTAAAATTACTTACAAATAAAAACGCTTTTTTCTTCTCCCTCTTTTCCCTTCCAACTCTCCCCTGTCCTTCCTTCTTTTCATCTCTCTCTCTCTTCCCATCCCTCCATCCCACACAAAGGCATTGTATTTTTGAAGCATTAAAAAGGGTTTACTTACTTGAATAAACTTTACTCACCTGAATAAATCAACTCAACCTTAAGGCTACTTCCAGACACCTGCGATCCTTCCCCTCAGGTAACTTGGAGATTGTGAGTGGTGCCAAAAAACACACTCGAGATGTTGGGATGACTTTCCCAACTCCAAGTTCCAGCGAGGCTAAATTGGAAGAGGACAGTGATGTGACTTCTTGGTCAGAAGAAAAACATGAAGAGAAAATGCTCTTTACTGCTTATCCTGTGGACAGAAAGTTAAAAAGGAGCAAGAATTCCCATGAAGGTCAGTTTCTCATTTAAGATCTTGTAGTAGAGAAACTAGTGAATTTCGAGTTCCCTGCAATGCTAACTCTGTGTTTCCAAGTGACTTTATGTGGACCCCATCTACCCCCAGCCAACACCTTGTCAGGTTTTCAAAGTATCCAGCACTGCAGTTACATAGTCATCCCTGCAGTGAAGCCAGACTCAAGGGCACCCTGTGGCTGCCAATAGCTGAGACCCCTGAGAGTCTGTATTATAGGGCTGTCCTTGAAGAGAGTTGAGTGGGGCTATAAAAAATGAAAAATCTTTTTCCTTCTAAAAACTATTTCTTGCAGGAGTTTCCTGGTTTATTCCTGTGGAAAACGTGGAGTCTGGATCAAAGAAGGAAAACATGCCCAAGATGTGTGGCCCTGGCGTCTCCTGGTTTGAACCATTAATCAAGACCAAGCCCTGGAGGGAGCCACTGCGGGAGCAGAACTGGCAGGGGCAGCACCTGGATGGTCGGGGCTCCCTGGCAGGCCCAGGCAGAGAGGATGGCAGAGATGCACTGAAGCCATTTGTGAGAGCAACCCTGCAGGTGCGGTGACGCTGACTTAACTTTAGCCCTACGTTTAGGGAGAAGAAGGGCAAGGCACAGGGAACCTCTTTCTGTGACTTGACAAGCTGAGGTGTAGGCCTGAGACCCTCTTTTCCAGCACCTCTGTGGTTCACCTGTTTTCATGCATGAGAGCTGGGTTTCTCAGCATTCATCAAAGGCTGCCTTACGCTTAACCATTCTAGACGGTGCATCACCTGACTCAGGATTTGGGGTCAAGGCCACAGGAGGGAGGATTTGCAGCTCTGCTCATCGGGTTTGCAGGTCCCTGTATGTGGAAGGTCCAGAGGCCTGAGGCTTGTGTGGCGTCATGGGTGTTCCTCCAATTCTGCAGCTCCTGTTCCTGTTCCATGCGAGATTTAAAGGAAACCAAGTCTCTTCTTATATGTCCCTTGGGGGATAAAGGAAATGTTATTTAATGATATATTTGTTCAAATAGATCTTTAAAATACTGCTATGGGAGAGCTGTATCGCATTGACATTTGGGAGAGTTGTAATTGCCATAGTCTTAATTCCTGGCCTATGCTGAAGGCCTGTCTTTGATCTCTGCAGGTTCCCTGCTGGAGCCCTCCCCTACAGAGAGGTGTCCAAGATTGTCTAGACATTTTCTCAGCATTTGAATCAGGCTTCTTCAAACCTCTTGGGCAGGTGGTGTTTTTCTAGGCATTTGGAGATTGCATCACTAATGTGAGGCTTGGCATTTTCTTTTCGTTTTTTAGGAATCACTTCAGCTTCACAGACCTGACTTCATCTCCCGTTCTGGGGAGCGGATAAAGCGCCTGAAGTTAATAGTCCAGGAGAGGAAGTTGCAGAGCATGTTACAGAGTGAGCGGGATGCTCTGTTCAACATTGACAGGGAACAGCAGAGCCACCAGAATTGTATGCGCCCGCTGCCCAAGAGAGGTACGCCCTGACTGTTCACTTTTCTGTGAGTGGAACAGAGAAGATAAGGTCTGTTGCTGTGCTGCAGAGACCTACTAAAGGCCAGGCCAGGTCAGTTACATGAGCAGACAGCAAATTTTGCTTGCCAAGACTCAAACCTTCTTAGCTAGCAGAACCTGCCCAACTTAGTTGTCAGCACATTCATGATCCAAGTAAGCCCATTACTCTAGCCCTGTCACTGCATCGTAAACCAGCTCTGTGTCTCTGAGCAAGTTAGTTCCAAAAGTATATTATTTTTCCTGACACGATGGGGCTGATTCCAGGCTTGCCTATCTCTTAGGATGGTAGTAATAATAATAATAGTAATAAACACATAGTCCTTACATCTTGCCCAGGCACTGTTTACATTTAGCACTTAAAACACTCTCCGTAGGTGCTATTACTATCTCTACTTTATAGTGAGAAAACTGGATCAAAGGGAGATTAAGTACCGCTCCCAAGATGACATACCTAGTAAGTAAAAGCTAAGATTTGAACCCAGGTGCACAGCTCTGGAGTCGCCTTCTTAACAATTACGATAAGCAGGTCTTGATAAAACAATGAAAGCTGTGAAAACTACAAAGCACTATCTAATTCTTTCATCCAGTCTTCCCTAGAAACTGGCCATTTTTTTAATTCAAAGTCTAGTCTGTGCTACAGAGTGTTAGGTCCTCAGGGCCTTAGGCTGCTGTCCCTGTTACCCTAGTCTAACCCTGACTTGCCTTTGTCCTTGCTCCCCACCCAGTCTTGCCAGCTCAGGGTAGGGGCACCAAGTCCTGGAAGCTCCCTCTCCCAGCTCTTGCACCACACCCTCCTGGTTTAAGTCACTGTCCACTGAAAATCCCTTCTTCTCTTGCATAGTCTTCCTGGCTGTCCAGAAGAACAAGCCTATCAGCAAGAAGGAAATGATTCAGCGGTCCAAACGGTAAGACCGAGAGAACGAGAGTACGTATAGAAGTATAAACCAGGCCACCAAGTTGTCAGGAGCTCTGGCTTGTACCCAGAGTAAGGGTGTTATGCTCAAGTTTAAACATCATGAGAAAGTTGTGAGAGTCATTTCTCACTTATGGCACTGAAAAAAAATTAGCACATCGTGGTATGAATGACTCACATGCAAAAGATGAAAAAAATCCCCACTAATTTGCATGTCTTAGTTAGGCTTCTCTGTATTAGAAACCTAAATGTAAATAAAGAATATTTTAGGCCAGGCACGGTGGCTGACATCTGTAATCCCAGCACTTTGGGAGGCTGAGGCAGATGGATCATTTGAAATCAGAAGTTCAAGACCAGCCTGGCCAACATGGTGAAACCCCATCTCTACTAAAAGTGCAAAAATTAGCTGGCACATGCCTGTAATCCCAGCTACTTGGGAGGCTGAGTGAGGAGGACCATTTGAACCTGGGTGGCGGAGATTACAGTGGGCTTAGATAGTACCACTGCACTCCAGTCTGGGCAACAGAGTGAGACTCCGTGTCAAAAAAAAAAAAAAAAGATTATTTTAAAATAAAATTAAATGTATATTTGGGCCATACCTTTTATCTTAGCAATCTCATTTCTAGGAATTGATCCAATAGGGTGAGAAAGAACAGTGTTCTCCAGAACACTTTAAGTTAAACTTTTTCTTTAATTAAATTTTTAAAGCATGTGAGCACTGTTACCAGTTGTCTTTAAGTATTTGTGCTTATGTAGACGTGTATACTTTTATATGCATAGAATATTCCTGGAAGACAGAAAAAGACTGATAATACTGATTGCCTTTGGAAAGGAGAACTGATGTAGTACAGATGTAGTAGATTTTTTGACTTTTTATAATTTTTTAATTTTATGCCATGACGAGCGAACATTAGCTACTCATTAATTAATTAATTTGAGTGTTGGATATGGTGGTACGTTTCTATAATCTGACCTACTCAGGAGTCTTAGGTGAGAGGATCTCTTAAGCCCAGGAATTTGAGGCTGCAGTGAGCTATGATCACACCATTACACTTGGCCTAGGTAACAGACTGAGGCTGGTAACAGACTGTATCTAAAAAATAACAAATAAATTTTTTTTAAAATTAATTCATTTCAGATATTCGTATATTGATCATGAGAATGCCAGAGAATAAGTTAAAGTTGACTTTTTCAGGCGTTCATTGGAGACTTGCTTTAATAAGAATAGTTTCTTTTTTGGCATAATGCTTCTGAGGTAATGATACTTTAAAACAATTTATCTCATGGACTTTAAGCTTTCCTCTTGAAATCTTGTTTTTACTCTCTAGTCAGCCTTTATAGGCAAATCCAAAGGGATGCTTTAGTCTAGTGGTTCTCAGAGAATGATGTGTGGAGCCCTGGAAGTTGCTGAGACTGTTTTAGGCGATTTGCAAGGTCAAAACGAATTTCAAAATGACACCAGGATGTTCTGTGTCTTTTTGCTGTGTTGACTATTTGCACTGATGATGCAAGAGGAATGGTGGAGGAGTAAAACTGTTGGTGTCTTAGCACTATTCAAGACAGTGGCACCAAACTACTAGTCTAGTAGGCATTGTATCTGCACAGCCTCCCTCCAGGAGTGTGATGGAAGTACAAGGAAGCAGTGTAAATGGAGGTACACAGGAATTACTTCCTTTGCATAGTGAAAGATGATCACTGTTTTAAGAAAAAGCACTTATGCCATGGTTTGTGTCGTGAGCTAAACCAGCTGCCTTTTGCATGGAACATGACTTTTACTTGAAAGAGTAACTGACAGAAAACCGATTATTCCGACTTGGGTTTGTAGCAGACATTTTCTTGAAAATGAAGCGAATCTGTGACTTCAGGCAAATGTCTGACAGTATTTGTTGCCAAAGAACATGTGAGTTTTCCAGCCAACAATAGAATTCTAGAAAACTTGTATTCGCCACCATGGGCTTGATGACTTCTCAGTACTTAGACTTTTCTGACGAGATAAGTAGTGACATTAACAAATGTGATGTTTTTCATGTTATCTAAATAAGTTTGTCAACATTTGGAAGATCTGCACAACTCACTGGGCCAGGATTTTCCAAATGATTGTTGCTTTTTTGCTAGAAAATCAGGCATAGATAGAAGATTCATTCAAATAGTACAAGATAGATGAATGGGTTTTTATGTAACAGAATAGAAAAAATTTACTGACATATTTTCAGATTCCACCTTGCAACTAACTTTTAAGAAACTACCACTTGTCAGCCAGGCACAGTGGCTCACATCTGTAATCCCAGCACTTTGGGAGGCCAAGACGGGCAGATCACTTGAGGTCAGGAGTTCAAGACCAGCCTTGCCAACATAGTGAAACACCGTCTCTACTAAAACTACAAAAATTAGCTGGATGTGGTGGTGGATACCTGTAATCCCAGTTACTCTGGAGGCTAAGTCAGGAGAATTGCCTGAACCTGGGAGGCAGAGTTTGCAGTTAGCCAAGATCACACCTCTGCTCTCTAGCCCGGGCAACAAGTACAAAACTCTGTCTCAAAAAAAAAAAGAAAAGAAAAGAAACTGTCAAGTTTGGATGTCATATCAAAGAAGATCAAGAATTACCTGAAAAGAATGTTACAATACTTGCCTCATTTCCAAGTATGTGGAAAATCTGTATGTAAGCTGGATTTTTTAATGTATACTTACCCAGAGCCAGATGTGACAATACACTTAATACAGAAGCAAATATGAGTCCAGCTGTCTTCCATTAAACCAGACATTAAAGAGTTTTCTAAAAAATGTAAACAGCACCACACTTCTCACCGAAAGTTTTTTGTTTTGCAAAACATCTTTATTTCTTATTAAAAATATAGGTTTCTTATGTTAGCACGTCACAGGCTTATTGTTGTTTCAAGCGAATTAAAAAATAAGGTTTTTCTTAATTTTTAATTTTATTTTTAAATATAGTATCAATAGATAAAACCTGCATTTGGATCCTCAAAGTTTAGGAGTGTGAAGGGGGTCCTAAGTCCAAAATATTTGAGAACCATTGCATCATTCTAACTCAGTCACAAAATGGAATTAGGGGACATTATACAGGGTTTGTTGTGTGGCAGCTACTTACACTCTCACCTCAGCAAGAGCAGTCCCTGCTGTAAGGGACTAGGAAGCTTGCCTACAGGAAGACAGGCAGGATGTCTCCTATAACATCTCAGTGCTTTCAGCCAAAAATATATGAGTGGATTCAGTACTCATCTTCTGGAGAGACTTGAGTTTTTAAAGTGATACATTTTCATTAGGTTGCTTCTATTCAATTTTATTTCTTGTGTGACCTCTTTTCAAGGAAGTGACATGTTTCCATCTGAGAATCATAGAGTTGAATGTGATCTTAAATATCATGTAGTCACTCTTAATATTTAGGAAACTACAACCCAGAGAGGGGAAGTAACCCAACAAGTTAGGGTCACAGCTGGGGGTAGAGCCTGGTGTTTAGCCTTCAGTTGTGTCCTATTAAGGATTTGTATCCCTCGAACTTATGTTACTCATCTTTTGTCATTACCTACCTCTACCAAAGATATTTAAAGTTTCCCATGAGAAGGAAAGATTTTGAGAGGAAAAAATGTAGCTCTTTTATTTGGAAGCACTTGTTCTGGAGTGGCACATTCAGGAGACACCTTCTCCTTCTCTAGTCTGTTTCCCACAGAGCCCTGCATCAATCTAGTGATTTTTTTTCTAGATTATAGAAAACTTTAGGAAATATAGAGAAAAGTAGAAAAAAGAAAATGAATATCACTTACATCCTTCCATCTAAACATGACTAACAGTAGTCCTGTTTTTGGTGGGAGGTGTGGGGATTTTGCAGAGACCTGCATAACACACACTTTTTTCCCCAAATTGTTGGTCGTGCTGCATTTACAAGTTTGTATCTTCCTTTATTTTACTCAACATTATGTTGTGAACCTTTCCTATGACATTAAAAATCCCGAAACATTTTTGTTTCATACTCATGAAACATGCTTGTAACATATACATTCCGTTATATTCCATAATCTATTTAACTGTTATTTTGATGGAAACTTATTTACAATGAGAGTGCATTTATCACACGCACATTTGTGTTTCTCCCAACTTAAAATCATTGACACCCAGCCTCTGCTAGAAAAGAGCCCATGCTTTTCACGTGGCCACAAGATCCTCCGCAGCCCACCTCACCCTCACCCCACTTGTTTCCCACCTGTTCCTTTACACTCCTCTTAAGGAAGCCTCGACTCCAGTTTTACCAACACTCATTTTCCCCCCAGCCCTGACTGTCTTCTGCCCTTCTCCTCATTCCCATTCTGCTCCTATCTATTCTTAAGACCCAGCTTACCCCTAATTTCCTCTCCGAAGCCTTGCCCAACCGCCTTCCACCAGACCAAGTTTCTTCTCCTCTAGAATATTTTGCAGATGTGACCATTTTAGTATTTTTCCATAACTTTGCTTGTGTTTACAAATACAATAGTAACACTGTTCATTATTTTGTATTGAAACAGTACATTTTTGCATATAGAGTGGAAAGCAGTTCACCTTCCCTCGTTTATCTCAGTTTTTTCCCCCTATATCCCACTCCTTTCCCAGATGTAACTAACCGCTATTAGCAGGGTTTTATTTTGTTTGTATTTACCTGTTTCCCCTTCCAGACTGTGAGCCCCCAAGCCAGAGTTCTCTGTGCCAGGAGTATCTAATGGGGCCCAGGGCCATTCTGGGAGGGATGAGCGCCTGGAGAGTGGGAGGCATTTGGAGGGGTGGTGAGAGGAGATCTCATGCCTCTGCACCCTGGTAAACTCCCTGCTTTCTGTCCTTTCACGGGTGCCATTTCTAAGGATTTATGAGCAGCTTCCAGAAGTACAGAAAAAGAGAGAAGAAGAGAAGAGAAAATCAGAATATAAGTCATACTGGCTACGAGCCCAGCTATATAAAAAGGTCAGTGGGTCCTCTCTCTAGAGTGGAATGCATCAGATTTATTGGGGGAAAGAGAAATGGAGAAAACGCGTTGACCTGTTGAGCATGCAGTCAGAATGAACTGCATTTGGGGAATGAACTTAAACTCAGAGTGCACTAGACCAGTGTTGAAATTAGGAAAAAGGCGTCTGTAATTTTAGTTCAAATCAGGTTTAGCTCCCCATCCATAATTGTATAAGACCCTTTCCATGAATTCATTTGGAGTGGAAACAAATTTCACATACAGCAGTTCATTGACATATCATGGTGGAAATGTCCAAATATCAGAATCGTCAGGTTTCCATTCCAGAGTCCCAGGTGGTGATTTCATGCCCCTCATTGGTGAGTCAGCTACCTCTAGAGCTGTTAAACTGGAAAATGTTTGACTGTGGCATAAGAGTTGTCCACTTGGGTGGTCAGAGGCCTCTTAACTTATCACCATTCCCTGCCCATAGTCCCAGTGGAGTCAGTGGTGCTGCAAGTCCAAGAACCCCATGGGGCAGCGTTTATGCTACCGATTAATTCTCTAAGAAACCAGACTGGCTCCTATGCCTGAAGGGCCATATCCTTCACTGTACTTGTTTCCTTCTCACCCCCTCACCACACCCCAGAGGACCCTGAAAGTCAGAAACGAAAAGATGGGTTCATACCAGACTGATGTGGGATGGGAGCTGCTTCTGGAACAGGCCCCAGAACCCAGGGCGCTGCCTCAGGTTGGCGGGCGGGCCCAGGCACCACACCGCTTGTCTGGTGCATCAGCATCTGAGGGCCGGGTCTCTCCTTATGCTGTGTGGGAACTTATGGATTATCTGTCTGCATAGAAATAATAGGTATCCATTACAGATCCTCTTTCCTGAACCTTTCAGGAAGTATTTTTTATATGGTGACCATAGTTTCTGAAGCAGAGTAAAATGAACAGGATTTGAGTAGAATCACACTGATTCTCCTTGGTGATATGGCTGGGGGTAGAAGTGGCATCTGCCTCTGATGGCAAGAAATCTAACTTCTTTCCTGCCTTTCTTTTCTTCTGCAGAGAGTGACCAATCAACTTCTGGGGAGAAAAGTTCCCTGGGACTGACACAAGTTTATTATCCTCAGAGCATTGGAATTCTATTTTATGAACCTAGAGAAGCACAATCCTTACTTTTGTGAGTCTGGTTGAATAAAGCTTATTCTTCGTCCATGTGTATTTTAGAAATAGTAACTTATAAAGAGTCTGGGGCAGAGTGGTGATAGAAATTCCTAATGGTTTGGAAGCAATACTTTCTGCATAGTGGCCTTGCACACTGGGCTGTGTGTTACAATGATGTGATCAATTCTCAAGAATGAGTCCCTTTTTATATGTGTTTTTATACTTTTAGAAAATAAAAACTTCTGATTAATTCATGGTAAATAATTCTTTCCCATCTGGAGAGGTGCAAGGAGCTATGCATTGTCTCCCCCGAGATGTCTAAATGCATCATTCAAGGGAAATGGGCTCTTAGAATGAAATGTAGCCTCTCTCTTTAGAAACACAAAGTGCTGTAGTGGGAGCATTGTTGTGGGCTTTGAGGAGAGGGTGTCTTGTTAGATGCCTACCGGGTACACTCAGAGACTGCTGCAGGAGAGGAGTCTGGGGTTCATAGCCTCCTCTCAACCCCAGTCTAGCTCCCTCAGGGGCTCGCTGTGTAGGCTGGGAAGGAAAGCCAACAGCCTTGGCTGATTTATCTTCCTCCACCCACACTCTTGGTTTTGGGATTAAAGCCTCAGACCATTTATCATTACACATGAAACCAGCACTTACTACATAAAGGACAACTTCTGAAAAAGATGAGTCAGTGAATGAGATAAAACACATAAAGCACTTAACCCGGTACCTGGATCAGAGTGTAACAGGATTTCTTTTTTTGTTGTTGTTTTTTTTACTGTGGACTGGAATTACAGCTAAGGTCCAAAGTGATGGAAGAAGGTTTTCAACAGCCTCACTATAAGTTCAGAAAACCCTAGTACTAAGGTCAGCAAGGGCCAGTCATCCACCAAGAAGGCTTCCTGGGAGGCTGGATCCAAGAGCAGGCCCTGCCCTCAAGCACAGTTCAGAGCTTCAGATCTTGCCCCCTGGGCTCCCTGCCACAAACAGGACACTGAGAAAAGGACCCATGGTGCATGAGGTCAACTCCTAGTTCTTCCCTTTCTTGCTGGGCAAGGTAATTAAGCACTTCTGGCCAATTTACCTGTAAGATGAGAGGCTTAATACCTCTAAACCCCTCTTTAAGTAAACTCCAAGACAGTGTAACTATTTCCACCTCTTGTGGGAAATTATTCAGAATAGAAACAAATTGTTGTCTCAAACCTGGGTCTGCAAAGAACCCAGGACAGGATGGAGTCTGATGAGGAATGATGAGCATGATTCTCTATATCCAAGCCTGTGACATCCAGACACCTTCCCAGGGTAGTTAGATTTGGTCCTGGGAGGCCCAGGTGGTAGTTGCCAGCCAGCTCCTTCCAGCCCCATCCAGAACATACCTCCTCAGGAGAACTTGTTAGCATCTCCGCTGGGTTCCTTTAAACGAAATCTATGGACTTGCTTTTACATTATAACAGTATTCCCTCAGGCCAGCCGTGGGCATGTTCCCGAGGCAATGTCAAAGCACAGAATGTGGCAAGAAGGGGGCGTGTTGTGCAGAGTCTCACAACTGCAGTCTTTCTGTTTGTCCTGTGCCAGGAGACATTTGGCTGAGTGCAGGCTGGAGAATAAAGGCATCAGTCTCACAATCCCAGGCACTCCTTCAGTATGCGTTCTGTCCCAGAGCTCAGGATGGCTTCCCCCTCTGCACAGTTCTGTGGGGGCTGAGAGCACCTGCTGCAAACCACAGAGTCACCACCTCATGCAGCCACTCCTGCAGGCATCAGACTGCTCAGCATCCCACTCTACCATCAGACTTTCCCCATTCCTGGCAGGACCTTGAGCCTTTTATTTTGATTTGCTTTGGTTTTTAAGCCCAAGCGGAGGCTGCACCATTGCCCCTGGTTCTGAACTGTGGTGGGATTCACTTTTGACTTGCCTCATCCTAGGCCTAGATCACACCTAACCTGGAGGCATTGCCCTCTTCCCTCCTGGAGGTGAGACTCCAGCCTCCTCAGTCCTCTTCCCCAAGGGCAGCTTCTGTTTCAGCCCCTCCCAAGCAAAGACCACCAGTGCAAGTATTTTCAGGGGAGAGAGTATATGAAGAAAGCAGTCTTTTAACTATAAATCGCAATGTATTTTGTGTGTTCCAAATGATTGTTTGGAATGATCAAATGAATGTTCGGAATGTTGTCTGGATATTATCAAAACAAAAACAGACCAGAATTTATTCACCTAGAGAGTAACAAATGACTCTTCATGAGAACACCGGTTTTGACCAAAGAAATTTTTATTACTTGTTACAATTAAGGAGCACTGGGAATGTTCTCCAAAGTAGTGTCTCCTAAGAGAAAATGACAGGAGGGCATTATGTGGTCTCATAGAGGGGAAAGGGTACATCCTCGCATGTAGAGGAGGGGTCCCTGTGGCACAGATGCAGTGAGTCATGGTGCCAGCACATAGGACGTATGCTATGGTAATGAGGCTACAGCCCTCCCGGGGTGCAGGCTTTAAGCATGGTCATGAGAAAGATACACCAGGGTTCATCTGTAAGTTGTCCGGGTCTGTCAGGAGCTGGTTCCAACCAATGAAGTGACCGCATTTCACACAGGGTTTGGGATAAAACTAGCTGCAAGGCAAGAGGCTCGAAAACAGACTAATTGCTTAAACTGGCAAAATTCCTATACTCCCTGGATTCCCTCCCTGTTGGCCTACAGATTTCCATGTCACTCCTTAGTCTTGAGAGGTCATTCTTCCGTAATTTCGTGCTGATTAGGGATGCCATGTCCAGAGATATTACGGGGGTGAAAATCTCTAGACACTAAATGTAAATGTGTTTTAGGGCCTCCCAAGATAGGCTGCAAAGGCTGGTATTGTTGCAAGCTACAGTTGAAATTTTTCTAATCTAGAAGATAGAAGTTGTACGAAGAGATTTAAGATCCAGGGACCAAACAACAGTAGTATAAACAATAAAGTTAGTAGTTCTATTAGGGACAGAATATTATGAAGTAATTGGTATTGCTGATTTGATAGCTTCCCAAATAGAGTCAGAATTGGGCATACACCTTCCTAATGTCAACTTCTATTTCCCCTGAGGTGTTTACTCAGGGACAGCAAGAGGAATTAGTAACTGCACACACTCCTCCCTGTTCCACTAAAAGATAATCTAATAGTATATGGTTATCTAGCACCACATTAACCAAGGAGTCAACTGAGGATACCGAAGACTCAAGTTTTCTAGTCAGGTTTCTTACAGTGGTTTCATGATAAGCAAATCCCCAAAGAGCAGCCATCCTAGATGCTGTTCCCATCCCCTCCAAAATTAAGCTCATTGCTCTTTTTGACCTGACTTGTGGGCCTGCTTCAACAGTCTTAACATTAGAGGGGCTTGCAGGCTAATTGTGCATTGTCCTTCCATCCTTCTATGCAGGGATGAGCGATACCAAGTGGGGTAAAGGGAAAGAACCTCAAGGCAAACAGGTGTGGGTAGACGTTTATGGAAGGGGGAGTAGAGCACAGAGGAACACATGCCCCCAAGGGGCACATACTTATTTGGAGATGAAGACATTTAGCCAGGTGCGGTGGCTCACGCCAAGGCGGGCGGATCACCTGAGGTCAGGAGTTTGAGCCCTGTCTCTACTAAAAATACAAAAAATAGCTGGGCATGGTGGTGCACATCTGTAATCCCATCTACTCGGGACGCTGAGACAGGAGAATCACTTCAACCGAGGAGGCAGAGGTTGCAGTGAGCTGAGATCGCGCCACTGTACTCCATCTCAAAAACAAAAGACATTTAATAGTTGTGCTATTTGGCTCAGGTGCCATTGTCCTTACATAAAGGGAGACAGACCCACCCCGCAGGTGGTCCCTATCTCTGCAGTCAGCTGAGACATTATTCTTATAAGCTGTTGACCTGTTTGCCTGGATGTACCAGAAACTGAGGCTTGGTATTCTTGACCATGAACTGCATTTACTACTCTGTCCCCACTATTTTTTTTTTTTTTTTTTTTTTTTTGAGACAGAGTCTCGCTCTGTCGCCAGGCGCCAGGCTGGAGTGCAATGGCATGATCTCGGCTCACTGCAACCTCTGCCTCCCAGGTTCAAGTGATTCTTCTGCCTCAGCCTCCCGAGTAGCTGGGACTACAGGCACGCGCCACCACGCCCAGCTAATTTTTTGTATATTTAGTAGAGACAGGGTTTCACCAGGTTGGCCAGGATGGTCTCGATCTCTTGACCTCATGACCCACCCGCCTCGGCCTCCCAAAGTGCTGGGATTACAGGCGTGAGCCACTGTGCCCGGTCCCCACTATTTTGTATTGATGTTCATGTCACGACACCAGTAAGTCATATTGGGGTGGCAGGTGGTAGTGTTCAAGGAGGCTGGTTACCTCCCTTTTGGGTCTGGTCCTGTGTCAGTGTAGTAAGTCTGTCCTGGAGGAATTTCATAGCTTCTGCAAACCTGATATACAGGTGAGCCATTTAGCAAGGGTGACACCTAGATGGCATTTGCTATAGAGGTGTTAGTCAAGGCGATGCAAGGGATTTTCTCACTTTCTGGGAAGAGGGTAACCACAGGGAAGGGGAGCTTGCTCCAGTTCTGTGGATGAAAGTGAAATTTGAGGATTGCCACAAGTCCTCTCACTTGGGCAGACCAAGCTTGTGGGTGCCTATAGCATATTCAGCACTGGAACAGGCTATTTCCCTTCACTATGATGTGGGGAAAACTGACTGTTGCGTTGTCTTTCCAGAGACCGCTAGTCATGACAATAAAAGGGATTTAACAGTAGAGACAGACCAAGTTCATTCTATATACTAGACAGTGATTTAGCACCAATTTATAATTTTTACAGAATGTAAAAGAGCACAGAGATTCCTCTTAAGAATGAAGGAATTCCTGATGTATTGAGAGCATTGAAAGGGCACTTTTTACTTATCTCTGTCCCTTCTCTGGAAGAGGAGCTTGAGATCAGAGGCCAGTTCTTAGGAGTAAGTTGGATCTAATGAAGCCTAGTCCGAGGGCTCTGGTGCAGGCTTAGTTCTGGAATGACAGATCCAGAGTCTGAGCCCCTGCAATTTAAGAGAAAAATGAGTGGTTACCAGCACAGGGTAGAGCCCAGTCCAGACAGGATTTAGCTGGTCTTGAGATGATTAAGATTTCCAAATCTTAAGGTGAGCTCAGTCTTGAGGTTGATATGGGTGACGCATAAGGTTTTGTTATGGTTAGGCTTTGTGTACTCACCCAAATCTCATCTTGAATTGTAATCCCCATAATCCCCACATGCCTAGGGAGAGACCTGGGTAGGTGATTGAATCATGGGGGATGTTTCTCCCATGCTGTTCTCGTGGTAGTGAATTCTCACAAGATCTGATGGTTTTATAAGGGGCTCTTTCCCCTTCATTCCTCACTCCTCTCTCCCGCCGCCATGTGAGAAAGCCTAAGCTTGCTTCCCCTTAGCCTTCTGCCATGATTGTGAGTTTCTTGAGGCCTCCCCAGCCATGTGGAACTGTGAGTCTATTAGACCTCTTTCCTTTATGAATTACCCAGTCTTAAGTATTTCTTTTTCTCTCTCTCTTTTTTTTTTTTTTTTTTGAGACGGAGTTTTGCTCTTGTTGCCCAGGCTAGAGTTCAATGGTGCAATCCTGGCTCACCGCAACCTCTACCTCCCAGATTCAAGTGACTCTGCCTCAGCCTCCAGAGTAGCTGGGATTACAGGCATGCACCACCATACCTGGCTAATTTTGTATTTTTAGTAGAGATGGGGTTTCTCTATGTTGGTCAGGCTGGTCTCGAACTCCCAACCTCAGGTGATCCGCCTGCCTCAGCTTCCCAAAGTGCTGGGACTACAGGTATGAGCCACTGCACCCGGCCCAGGTATTTCTTTATAGCAGTGTGAGAATGGATTAATACCATACCAAAATGTGATGATTGAAGGACATATTTAATTATAGCCCAGCCTAGGTTTTCTGGAATCCAGAGTCTTCCTTTGTCATTAATAGCTCATCTTTCCAAATCCAAACATGGGAGACATCCTTCCCATTTGAATTTTTCTAATTTCAGAGTGCTAACGCTGAAACATGTAGAGTGACAAATCTGGGGATCAGGGTCATTTGCAAACATTCACCTGTTCATGCTGCCTTCTTAGCAGCTGCGTCTGCTTGGTTATTTCCTTTTATAATCTCAGAATTCCCCTCTGGTGATGCCAACAGTGGACCACTGCTACCCTTTTAAGTAACTGTACTGCCTGTAACCGCTGTAATATTTCTTGTGCATGCCTAATCTCCTTATTTTCCACAGTCAGGGTCGAAAGGTAGATAATCTCAGAGCCATTCTTGTAATCTCTCTAGGAATCGGATGGATTTTCATTAGGGTTTTGTTCTGTTTCCTGGAGTTTTCCCCAATTGACTGGTGGCTGGCTTACTTCCCTCATGCCTCTGAGCAGCATATTGCTATAATGATCACTGTTATCACTGGAGTCCCAATTTGGGTCTGCTGTTGGGACTGACACCTCAGCAGCCAAGTAGATTTATTAGCCCATGTAATCAGCCTACATCTTGTCTGCTTCTTCCTTAGCTTTGGCCATGATGGTAGATTTCTCTTCAACCATGAGCAGAGTTGCCATTAAGGTCTGTGTGTCTGACCAAATGAGGTTATGTGTGAAGAATATTCCCCTTATGAGAGTTATAAACTTTCATGGGCTGACTGGTAAGCCTTTAAGATGGGATTTGTCATTATACAAATCAGCAGTTGTAAGAGGTACACAGACCCCAGCAAAACCTCCCTCTCCATCAGATACCTGCCTGGGTGGGAACCATCCCACTCTGGGGTTATGTGTGTTCCCTCTCAGGGAGCTTGGTATGCTGGTAACTTGAGCTACCAAATCTATTCGACTGCTGAGATGTCATTCCCAACAGCCAACCCAAACTGGGACCCCAGTGATAACTGAGATTAAGAACAACCAGATCATTATAGGAATCTGCTGCTCAGAGGCATGAGGGAAGTCAGGAGGGGAGTGGTGAGTGGTGCTCCCCAGCAAGAGGCATACATTGGCAGGCCTCAAAATGAGTTTGGATGAGGTTTGTCTTTTTTATCCTCTAGAAGAATTTAATGGAAGTTGTTGCTTAATCGATTAGGATAATTCACCAGTGAAACCCATCTGGGCCTGGATTTTCTTTTCTGGGATTCAAGTTTTTCAATAACTATTCAGATTTTTAATTTTCCTTTTATGCCAAGGTTTGGTAAGTTGTGTTTTTCAACTAATTTTTCCATTTCATAGAAATTTACAAATTCATTGATACAATATTATAATATTCTTTTATCTTTTTAATGTCTAGAGGTTCCAGGATCTGTAATGATGTTCTATTTTTGTTCCTGATACTATTTTTGCCTCCTGTCACTTTTACCTGATCACTCTTTCCAAGGGGTGTATAAGTTTCACTAGTATTGTCAAATAACCCACTTTGGGTTTTATTGATTTTTGTCTATTGTATATTGGTCTTATATTAATTTTTTTGTTGTTTATTTGGGGGCCTGCTATTGCCATAGCAGGAGGCACAGCCAGCTCCACAGAGTTCGGAGGGCCTGGCAAATATGGAGGAAGACCCTTGCCTTTCCCTGGAGGTGCTGAGTTTAATTCCCAAGGAAGTAGGGGGATTATTTCCCTGTATTGGCAGAGATTTCAGTTTTTGAGTTGGACTAGAGAACCTCACTTCTCTTGAAGGAGAAGGAGAGAGTTTCCTCCTTATTCCCTTCCCTACAAGTCCCCACATGACTGGTTCTTCCTCTCCAGGGGCTTCTAGAATTAGCAACTTGGTTCCCTTTGGTCCTTTGGGCAATTACACATCCTGCATTTCTTCTGTAGATCTGGGTATTGATAGAGGGCCATAAGACATTATATATAGGGTATTTTATCCCATTTACCTTGTGTCTTACAAAATAAGTCCCAGTTGGAGAATTGTGTTATTGTATGTAAGTAACTCATGTTCAGACCATCTCTCTTGATTTCCTAGGGAATACTGGTATTACAGTAATATATCATTTGCTTTTTGGTCATGGATGGGTATCCAAACAGTTTCCAGTGCTGGAGGAGGCAATCTAATGGGCTCTTCTCCAGTATTGAGACCTGGTTGGGACATCGATGAATGAATACACTCTCACATCCAGTACAGTGATTTGAGTGGGCTAGGGATGGTCGTTAACTGCTTTCAGAAGGCGATTACAGCTAACCGACCACTACTCCCTGTTCCTCCTCACATTTATGCAGTATAGATTTAATAACAGAGGTTCTAAGTCAACACACTTGTGGATAATTAACATGGTTAAAAGAGTGGTTTTATGAATGATAAAAGCTTTTGGTTTCAGGTCCCAGAATAAACACCATTATTGGATAATTCCTCTTTGACCTCCCTCTAAGAGGACCATCCAGCACAAAGTTGACATGAGTAAACAGAGTAGGGACAAAGGAATGTGGGGTAAACAGACCTTACTGGGGAAGCTTTTATTATTCCTAATCTTTACCCTATAACTTAAAGTTCTAATGTAAGAACTGGCTGCCTTCACCCCATTCCGTTAAAACCTTTCGGCTTTCCAAAAGGTTTGAAACTGTAATCTTATAACTTTCCCTAATATTTCCCTAATATTTGCCAGCCACCCCAAGTGAATCCCAACACCTGGTTCCCCATATTCTAGGCTCTTTGCCCAGAAGTCTGATTCCACCCTCCAAGGAGCTTCCACTGGGGATTAGTGATGACACAAATCCTGTAACTCTTAGCCTGTAGGATATTTTTAGTCCTTTCATCTTGCTACTATACCCAGGCCACTATGGAGTGGAGGTGTTGGGGAGCTAGGAGAGGATAATAGGGGTTGCCTCTTCCTGGATCATGTTCAGTCTGGGTAGCTTCCCTGGAGATCTCATGGAGATTCCAGAGTAGTTCTGGGTCCAGCTTGAGTGGTGGGAGGTATGTAAGTCAATCAAGTAAGCAAGGTGTTCCTTCTGGAGAGGAGAGGGTGCACACTGTGTTCATGTAAACTCTACATCATTGTATTTTGGATCCAGGAATTATAATCCCACCTAAACTTCCCCTTCTAAATTAGACCTCTTCAAATCAATAACAGTTCTTCTGCGACGGCTGGAAAATGGAAGCCCAATATTTTAGGGATTACCACAGACTAAAGGGAAGGGAGTCCAGACTTCACATTCATTCAGGCCTCAAAGATGCACAAGTATTGACAAAAATAGTCAATCATTCAGCCCTACAGATACACCAGACAGGGACAAACTCTTGAAGATGAGAGCCCTTGTCTTTATATTAGGGCTTCCCCTTGTTAAAATGCATAGAGATATCTTTCAACTCCTAGACCTGAAGAGGAGTCCTGCCTATTTCCAACAATCCTGAATCCTTTCAGCTAGGTCCTAAACCTGACAACCGAGAGTCCTAATAATCAAAACCCAAACTACTCTTAACTCACTTCACAGAACCACCACCACTTACTGCCTCAAAGTTGCACCAAATGAAAGGTCCAAGCAGCCACTTCTGCTCTCCTATGGTGGGCAGGGGCGCCCTGGGACCCTTCACCAATCTCCCCCTCAGCAGCTAGGCAACTTAACCCCCTCATGCTTCCTCAGACTGCTGCTTCGCTTGTAAGGAGCCTATAATGGAGGTCAAGTCAGGACTCAGTACATACTCCCATCTGGGTCAACTGGATTTGTTTCCCAGACACCACACACACACACACACACACCCCACACACAGACAGCAGGGTTTGTTTGCCTGGTGAGCAACAAAAGACTCTGAGAACACAGGTTTTGATCAGTAGGAGTTTTATTACTTGTCACAAGTAGGAAGAACACTGGGAGTGTTCTCCAAAGCAGTATCTCCTAAGAGAAAATGACAGAAGGGCATTATGGAGTGACAGACAGGGGAGAAGGTGCATCATTGCATGCAGAGGAGGGGTCCCTGTGGCACAGATGCAGTGAGTTATTGTGCCAGCACATGCTACAGTAACGAAACTTTAGCTCTCCCAGAGTGCAGAATTTAGCATTGTAATGAGGAAAGTTTACTCAGGTTCATCTATAAGTTGCTAGGGTCTGTCAGGAGCTGGTTCCAACTGACTAGGTGACCACATTTGACAAAGGGTTTGAGACAAAATCAGCTGCAAGGCAGAGGGCTGTAAAACAGGCTCATTGCTTGAATTAATTAAATTCCTTCCCTCCCTAGGGGCCCGCCCTGTCTGTCAGTATAGCCAGTCCTTAGAAAGAGAGGCCAAGCTGAACTGTCGACAAGGTCTGTGTCTTCATGAGTCTGGGAGCTGATGATTTTACCTACGATGCTAGACTTATTTTTACTGGTTCTGAAGTTGCTTACAGCCCTTTCCCAGTTTCTCACTAAATACCCATGAAAGGGAATGGTGGGGAAAAAAGGAATGGTATTAAAATTAAAGCTAACATCACTGGCCTCCAAGGAGCACTCCTGGCTCATCTCCATAGTCCTTGGCCCTTGGCACTGCCCAAGATGAGGGTCCTG
>PVKP010030688.1:0-27699 GCA_004027715.1 Plecturocebus donacophilus
AGAAGAAGAAGAAGAAGAAGAAGAAGAAGAAGAAGAAGAAGAAGAAAAGAAGAAAGGAAGAAGAAGAAGAAGAGGAAGAAGAAGAAGAAGAAGGAGAAGAAGAAGAAGAAGAAGGAGAAGAAGGAGAAGAAGGAGAAGAATTAGAAGAAGAAGAAGAAGCTTTCCAAAAGGTACAGGATTGTCTGCACTTCTTTTCCCTGTTTCTTATCATTTTACACTCAAGTACCTTCGTAACAAAATAATCACCTGGCTTTGAACTTCTGGATCTTTACATCTTTCAGTTAAATGCTGAAACCCTGAATCTAAATGGCTCCTCTTGAATATATCAAGTAGTTCTTTATTCATTCTCATAGGCATGAAGAGTTCATTCTCCTTCAAGGCTAAAATCCATCTCTGTTGAGTCTGTACACATTGATGGCTCTGCAATTTGTTCCTCGGGCTTCTTTGTCAACAGGCTTTGGCTAGGTTCAGTCAATGGGAAGCACCAAAGAGCAGGAGGAAGAGAGAACCCAACGTAAGTTCTCTCTCTCTGCTTTAGGTCACAGTTCACAGTAGTGGTTCTGTCTCCTCTATGGTTTAGTTTAAGCTGCCCTTCCACAGCCTCTTTCTCTGAGATCCCACCTCCTACCAGGTAGTCTCTGGAGCCTGGCTTCCATAACATCACCTTTTCCCTGTGATTCTTCAGTCCCAAGGGTGGCAGCAGCTTCCTGCTATTGTTAATCTCCGAGTTGCTTCACCATTTCCTGTTCGGTTTCTCATCTCTTCTGTCACTTGCATAATTAGGTCGTGTATTTCATTTCCTCTGTCTAAAATACTTAGAAGAGTTACTGTTTTCCTCATTTGAGCTGATCACAGCCCATTCTGTTTGTTTTTGGGAATCTTCTCCAGACACTATTACAGACACAGATTAAGTCATCATTCAGATTTCAGGTCATCTCGCTAATAATTAAAACTAATAATAAGAGCAAAACAACAACAATAGCACCTCTCCCTACTTAACCACAGCTTTTGATGTCATTACATACAGCTCATGCTATGCTAAGCATGTCACTTACATTAGCTTATGTAATGCTCTCATAATATTCTGAGGTAAGTATTCTTATTATCATCATGCTCGTTTTACAGATAAGGAGACTGAGGCTGAGTTTAAGTAACTTGACCATGGTACATGGTAAGACAGACAACAAGTGTCAAAACATTGCTTAGGAAGTATGTTCATTTCGTGGCCCTAGGTTTTTTTGTTGTTGTTGATGGAGTGTCACTTTGCCACCCAGGCTGGAGTGCAGTGGCACGATCTTGGCTCACTGCAACCTCCACCTCCTGGGTTCAAGTGATTCTCCTGCCTCACTATCCCAAGTAGGTAGGATTACAGGTGCCCACCACCACACCCAGCTAATTTTTGTATTTTAAGTAGAGACGGGGTTTCACCATATTGGCCAGACTGGTCTCAAACTCCTCACCTCAGGTGATCCACCCACCTCAGCCTCCCAAAGTGCTGGGATTAGAGGCATGAGCCACTGCACCCAGCAGATGCCTCTAGTTTTTAAACCACTGGTCATACTGGCTCTGAGCATTTTGACAACAACCAACTTCATATTGTAAGGCACGGTAACTCCAGAGTGTGATCACTAAGGAGTCCAAACAATGTGCCTTTCAATAGCGTTGCCCACTCTCTGCCTTAACCTTCGGGGGTTACTTCCTCTGCTTAGAGGCATTAAAGTGGATATTTTCTACGTCTTAAGGACACAAGGGGAAAAAGAAATGTCCAGAGTTGAGGACAACTATTAATGCTCGACAGGGTGCTTGTGAGGGATGAGAAAACTGCATTGTACTCAGGGAGGACAGGCTGCGGTGCCTGCGGATGCCTGCAGGCCTCTTGTTCTCTGAGCTCCCTGAAGGCCTGGGATGCTGAGAATTGCAGCCTCTGGAGCAGGTGTGCTCAGGCTCTGATCTTTTCTTACCCAAGGGCTAAGAGATAAGCTGCAGAGAAAAATTAATAAGAGTGAAGGAAGGAACAGTCTTAAGAGGAGGAGGGGAGCCTTTTGCAAACAAAGGGAGATTGTCTAGACACATGCTACATCCTTTCTGCTGGCTTTTTCTCCTCTTTCTCTCTCCATTTTTTCCTAAGCTTTGTTTTTGGACTGATTTGCCTACACATTCTTTTCTTAGCCTTTCTCCTTCCATGTCTAAATAAGGGAGGTGGGGGTCAGGAATAGAACCAAATTAGCTAAACATTTTACCTTTGGGACTGAGTAATAAAAATAACAGCCCAGTTCAGCTCTCTGAATCATTTCAATAATATTGGAAGCATGCAGAGGAGCTCCACAGGAGGCAGAGCTGGGAAGAGAGGGGTTAAGCCCTATATTTGAACTTGATTTATGGCATAGATCAAGTTCACGTTCCTCTCAGGATCTGGTTTTGAGCAAAAGAAATGACAGTCTGCCAAGTACGAAGTCCAAAATGGTCCCGCAGTGTATTAACATGCCACCTTGGCCTCCAGGACATAGGCATAAGCAAGAACCTGCAAGCCCACAGCTTGCTTTGAACTGTTCAAAACATATTTGAACAAGGGTGTCTTCAGAAATAAGAATGGTCAACTTTCTAGGATCCAGGGGCAGCTTACCCAGGTTGTGGTTGATGAAAATCCTTTGATTTTCTTGTTTTCTTTTCCTAGCTACTTACCTTCAACACTCTTCCCAAAGAGGCAGCAAGGGAAAGAATTAAGAATACTAGCAGATTAGCCAATTACTGCTTCCATCTAAACAACGCTGATACTGTTTGTGTAGCTCCCTTTTTATTTTAAGTGCACAAAAAGCTATTTTTGAATATCAAAAAATCAGAAGATACAGTGAACCTTCCAATTAAATTCACGTTTTGATCTCTGTGTCTAACAGATACCATGTTTTCAATTTGTCTATGTGAAAGCAAAGAAAGAAAGATATTCTTGTTTACCTTCTTACACAAACTGGTAAATAGTCCATGTGTGTTAGCACTTGAGGAGCCACATGCACACAACATCTTTATACACCCTAAGCCAGCAAATGATGCAATGATTTAACCCTGCAATCATAAAAGCTATTAAAAATGCAGTTTTTATGAAAAGGGGGGCATTTTCATGTAAATACAATGATGGTGTGACACACAAAAAGGAAAACAAGTGCAAAGATAAGTCTTACAAAAGATAAGTGCCTGCTAGTTTAATGATTATTAAAAAGAAAATGAGAAATAGCAGATGGAGAAAATGGAAGACATGTAAGTGTGGTCTGAAAGGCAAAGGAAAGGGGAATAAATGATGTCTTAACATTGAGATGTTCACCTCGGCAGCAATTATCACTGGCAAATTCTGCCCTGACAAGGGGAGACATGGGTTGATATAAAAGGGCTTTTTCATTTTTACTTCCTAGAGTTTGTGAATAACTGGCTTCCCAGGTGACAATTACTCTGCTTCCTCCAAACACAATTCCCTACCCGCTTTGACCCTGTGCAGCAGAAACACTTCAGAAATAAAAACCCCACTGGGCCCTCTGGTGCTCTTCTTTCTCTGAATTGCAAGTCTGGCCTTGATGGTCTGGAATTTAGAAGATGGAAATAGGAAGAGAAAGCCTGCATTTAAGAGAAAATCTCCTTTTCACAATTGGGTGGCTCTCCAATATCAAATTGAATTAAAATACATTTCCCTGCCACCCTGCTCTGTGAGACTGTCAATCAAAGACCCAGACAAAGGACCACATGCTTTCTAAAGCCACTTCCGCCTGCTGGAGTACGTGGTTATCAACATTCGAATGTTTCAGAGGAAAGAAGGAGCTACTGATCTTCAGGAAGGAGCTAGTGTGCTGACTTCAAGATCTCCATGAAGGCAATGTAGGGTATCATCACTTCTTTCACTTAAAAATCTCTCCTCAAGGGTGCCAAAAATCTCATTAAGATTTATCTGTAGTGCTGGGGTGAAGCAATCAGCCATATTTGTACTTCATAACATCCTAAGAAGATATGTTCTTAGAAAGATGGAGCTAAACATTTCTCTTTTCCTAAAGAACTCTTTTTCCGCTTTTGAGATTCCTGTATGATGGGGGAAGTTGTTGTAATCAGTGACAAACACTCTAGCATGAATTAGTTTGTTCAAATTACATTTCTACAAGCCCATTTTTATAAAATAACAAACAAAAGTCAGTTTTTGAAGATGCTAGAAATCTATTCGAGGGGAAGGTTGGGCATAACCGCAAAGGTTATGAAAATTATAGCACAGTGCATTCATGCCAAATGAATTACATAAATATGAAATTCTACAGAAATTTAGAGTAGGGGCAATTATGGAAAACCTCTAGGAGGAGGTAGGACTTGAACTAGGAAAGATAAAATATAAGTAGAAAAATGCAGTAATCATCCAACATTTTGCTACACTCACCATTGGGACACTTTTCTTTGAGGATAATGTCATCTGAGCTAATAGTTTTGAAAAGTTGATCTGGAAAGCACCAGACCTCTTCTGGCTCATGCTACTAGGGTGTCTTCCCTGCATTCTCACAAGTTCCCTACCATTTATTCTACAAAGAGCAGTAGAGGGGTCTAAACTCTAATTGGAACCCAATGTGGTTCCTCATTGCTTTTAGGAGAAAATTTAAACCTACACACCTAGTTTACAAGCAAGGCCTAGCTTCAACTCTCCCCTTCCCCAACACTGAATTTCAGCCATGTTCTCTCTCCTCCTGGCTTTGAACAGTAACTCCTCCCTCCCGCCACCAACCTAGTCAGCTTGAGTGAATCTTTTCATCTTCATGCTACAGATCATTTCTTCCAGAAACCTAATCTGAACCCCCAGACTAGATCCCTTTCTTTTTTTTTTTTTTTCTTTATTTTTAAGACAGAGTCTCTCTCTGTTGCCCAGGCTGGACTGCAGTAGCGCAATCTTGGCTCACTGCAATCTCAACCTCCTGGGTTCAAGCGATTCCCCTGCCTCAGCCTCTCAAGTAGCTGGGGTTACAGCTGCCTGCCACCATGCCCAGCTAATTTTTCTATTTTTAATAGAGACAGGGTTTCATCATGTTGGCCAGGCTGGTCTTGAACTCCTAACCTCAGGTGATCCACTCACCTTGGCTTCCCAAAGTGCTGTGATTACAGACGTGAACCACCTTGCCCAGTCCCTAGATCCCTTTCTACTAGGTGTCAGCACTGTTCAACCCAGTAAACCTGCTGCTGACAAGTGAGTCACAGTCTCTGATCTTGGTGGAGCTCCCATTCTGGTGGGACAAGACACAGAATCATCAAGTAAACATAAATATATATAATAATTTCACATGTTAAGGACCGTAATAAAAATAAAACAGAATGGTGGGCCAGGGAACAATGAACAGTGAAGAGGATGTGTCCTCCTTACATGAAATAATAGGGAGTTTGGGGCCTTCCCACATATTCCTCTTGGACCCTGCACGGGTAATGCGATAGCAGCCATATTTTTAACCTGTCTTCTGTGCAAGATTATAAATGCAGGGACAAGGTCTATTTATTTCTTCATTTTCCTCTAGTTGTTAACATGGTGTCCAGAATATAGTGCTTGATAAATATTTGTGGAATGAATGACAGATTAGAAGGGACAAAGACTTGGAATTTGAAGGTCATTATAGTTGTCCAATTAGAGCTCATGAGGGCCTGGGCTAAGACAGTGTGACACTCAGGCTAGAAAACAGAGGCTGATGTGATGAGTGTGGTATTATAGAGGAAATAGCAACAGGAGCTGGTGACTAACTGTAAAAGGGAAGGAGACCAGAAGGAGTAAAGGACACCACCTTTAAGTCTTTGAACACAGGTTACAAGGAGAATGGGAGACAGCTAACTACTCACTAAAACCCATCTTCTCCAGCACACACAAATAACATTGCCCAGCCTCCTTTGCAATTACACCATGTGACCAAGTTCTAACCAATGAAACGTGAACAAAATGATGGGCGCCACTCCCAGGGCTTGCCCATGTAAAGCTCCACACAGGATTCTTAGTGCCCTTTGTCCTCTTGCCAGCTGGATGTCAAGGCTTGGGACTTCCTCAGAAGCCATGCACTGAAGATAGTAGAACCCCCCACCACCATAATCCCTAAATGGCAGTGAGAGCAGAGCCCACCTTCCCCTCATCCCTGTCCCCTAGAACTACGTTGAGTTATTTCTAGATCAAGAGATGTCTATAGATCAAGAAATGAATGGAAATAGGAAATTTATGAGAAAAAGATGAGAACTAAACTACACTTAGAACACTGATCAATTTAGTTTTAGAAAGTAGAATGAGAAGTTTCAAAAATACTCAGTTGAAGGTGTCTGAAAGGAAGGTGGAAAAGCCAGTTCAGAGTTTAGAACCAGGCTGGGGACATGATGAATAGAGATGAGGTCATTTGTTTAAAATGGGAGTAAGTGAGGTTAGTAATAGGGAGGGGATAGAGGGAACACATGGACAGAATCGTTAAAAATCACTCGAAGATCAGGAAGAGCAGATGCCACAAGGGACAGAGGAGTGGGCTAAGGAAACCAAACTGGTGGACACTGAGGAACCAGAAACTGAGTGTCCCAAATCCTGGGGCAAGGCCCAGGAAGAAGGGAGCCTGGGTATGGTCAGGGAATGTAACACTGCTGGAGCCAGTGATGGCATCAGAGCACAGTGGGAATAGAAACCAAATTGTACACTGGTGGCATGACCAGTATGTGGAAGCCATAACTATAGAATCCTTTTTTTCTCCCCCCAAAAATATTGCAGTAGATCATTGAAAGCTATGTCATGAGTGCCTAGGGAGAATTGCAGAGCAAAGAAAAGGCTGTTTTCACCTTGAGTCTTGAGGGTATGTGAAAGCAGAGAGGACTCTACTGAATGAAGCTATAAGACGGAGAAGGAATAAGGAATGTGGAAGTCTCTGGCAGAGAATTTGAGAAGGAATAGTATGAAGGGCCTGGGTTAGGGATACATCTCTGACAATAGCGGGACCCTTTTCATAGAAGGGTTCTCCTTCAGTGAAGGAGAACATAACTGCTTTGACTCCAATAAGGGTAGGGAAAGTGGGAAGGGGTTAAGGTGCCTGGCCTAGGAGCAGATGAGAAAAACCTGGCCTATGAGGACCAGATTCTCCCTGCAGGCTGCATATTGGCAAGATCACCCCTCACCCTTTTGTTCTCAGTTTGTTTTGAAGCACTTGTTCACTTTTGTCTAGAGTCTTACCTCTCCAACTCTATGTACTTCTGGTCACCAAATCTTAAGACTGTGTTTAGTGTCATTGACTTGGGGCCTGAATGGTGCTTCAGTACCCTAAAAAGAGATGGCATCTAATTATGGGAAAGCCAATACACTGGCTGAAAGAGTAGAAAAAAAAACATGTTTATGAAAGAGTAGGAAAAAAATGTGTTTTATCCTTGTAACATGATTAATGCAGAGCCTGTTCTGGAAAACAGACTGCATCTCTTGTAAACTCTCAGGGACCCGGACCCCTGGGATAGAAAGGAAAATCTATTTTCTTCCTCTAATATACAGCTTGAAACATAGTAAGAGCTCAGCAAATGTTAGCAGCTCTTATTAATATTATTATTAACAATTCTCTCCTGGAGGGTAACGTAGTCAGCCCAGAAACGTTATTGCAAACATTACAGCAAAGGGGTCTTTTTTTTTTTTTTTTTTTGAGACAGAGTCTCACTCTGTTGCCCAGGCTGGAGTGCAGTGGCGCAATCTCGGCTCACTACAACCTCTGCTTCCAGGGTTCAAGCAGTTCTCTGCCTCAGCCTCCCAAGTAGCTGGGATTACAAGTGCCTGCCACCAGACCAGGCTAATTTTTTTACTTCAGTAGAGACAGGGTTTCATCATCTTGGCCAGGCTGATCTTAAACACCTGGCCTTCCAAAGTGCTGGGATTACAGGCATGAGCCACTGCGCCCAGCTGCAAAAGGGTCTTTGATCATTTACAGCTGAAGTCCAGAACTTCCATGGCAGGGATACCCGGGAGGGTGATGAGAAGAGGAGGCAGGATGACCATGGGGCCTCGGCTTTCCATTAATGAAGAAGGTCAAATTTATACTTTAATTATTTCACCAACTGAGGTGGTAACTTCAGTCTCAGAGGTACGCTGATAGGACTGAAAGAAGCCATTCATCACACAACCTTAAACTTGTGTTCCATTTTTGGATCACACTGCCTATGGTTTCCTAAGCATTAACATCTTTCATAAATCTTTTAATTATCTTGTGAGATTAAATTGCATTGCAATCTTATATTCCATGTTATTAGGTTAAATGTAAACACAGGTTATGGGATTCAAAATGTGCTTACCTATTTAAATGATTTTTAAGCCCCATTTTGACTTTTCTTCATTTTTCAATTACGTGAAAGTCCTAATACATCAGAAATGAGGTTGCCTGCCCTCTCTTGACAGATAAGAGTTCCGGCTGGAGTTAGCTAGTCTAGTAATTCCTAACCAGAGGAGGATGTCTAATTCATCGGTAGAATTTCTGGAAAAACAATGCCCTGCCCAGCCCAAGATTCTGATTCAAGAGATCTGGAGTGTGCCTAGGACCTCCATCTATTCTGAAACATTCTTGGTTTTCTGATCCACAGTTCTGATTAAGATCCACTGATGTTGTGGTCCAGTTGTCTCTCCAGCCTCACCACCTGGGGCTCCACCCACAGGTTCACAGCCTGCATGTCATTTACAAACATATGCCCTGACTTGGCGTGCCTGGGGCAGGTGCATTTGCACTCTCTCAATATCAGCAAGTGAATCATTTATTTCTTGCCATCCTTATTAAATTAGAGCCCTGAAGCAGAACCACGATGTGATGCCTCCTAAAAACCATGTGCATCTGGCTTTGGAAACAATTTTTAAAAAAAGCCAACGTTCTTTCACCCACCTCTTTTCTCCCCCTCCCTCTCCATGTCTTGAAATTTGGTGTGGGAGGCACATGTCCCAAAACTTAAATTGCTGATTAACCAGGAAGCTTGCTTTATGGATGGCACTTCAGTCCCTATGCTACTGGGCATGGAAATGTGACTGGTGAATTCCCACTTTCTTAGCGTAGCAGCCCCTCACTGGGGCACTCTGGGTGTCTTGCCCTAGGGGCACTCTTCCCAAAGAGGAGCTGGAGTCAAATGGTCCTGCTCCTCCCCTTCAGGACACAGAGAACACTGGTACAGCTGTGCCTCTGGTGCTCCAGGAAAAAGCCGAGCATTTGTTGACATGCCGCAGACTCCTGAGGGACGGTACAGGGCACAGATGCTGCTTATAAAGGGATTGACCATGTGTCATCTTTGTGCTTCCAGAGGGTCACGGCACATTAGCACTGGGCTTGGTGCCTCTCAGAGGGACAGGGCATTCTAACTCCAGATTTCATTCAAATTCTGGACTTAATGTCTGCACATTTGACACTAAATAGTATCCTGTCTTATGAAATCGATGATCTTGTTGTCCATTGTTCTGTAACATTCTATATGAGTGTATCTCATCTCCCCTATTGCACTGTAGGTTCCCAGGACAGAATTGTTAAGCTGACCATCTTTGTGTTTCTACAACCTAGTACACATTGTGAGTTCAGCGATTTCAGATCAAATAAACAAAAGAGTTCAGGAAAGTAGCCCAAAACCTAACTTCTAGTTACTGGTACTATTAATTAAGTCACATCCAAACATTTATGATCTTTGTTTAGGTTTTGTTGCTAACTGTCAGAAACTTAATGAGTAATAAAGTAGATCATCACATACACCCCTGTTGTTAAAGGTAGCTCTCTACAAGTAAACAGATCTGGGCTTTGTCAATTATCAGGGAATCATCTACAGACATCATGATGTCAAATTCCTGAAGTCTTTTGAATATTAGAAATGCCAAGACAAAAGACAAAAATAATAATGAGTGACAAATGAGGTGTTTAGCTTTGGAGTTTTCTTATTTGAGGTCCAGGTTAGGTGTAAGTGGATATTAACAGCATGACAACTGCTGAGCGCCTTAGGAACTGTGCACTCTGATACACAACTGGTTGGAATGCAAACCTCGTATCACCTGGTATAAACAGGATTTACATACATATTTAATTCATCAATTCTTTTACACTTTTTAGTATAAGGAAAATTATAACTCATTAACTGTTTTTTTTTTCTCTTCTTTTAAGTTCTGAGGGACATGTGCTGGTTTGTCATATAGGTAAACTCATGTTATGGGGCTGTTCTTTGCAGGAACATGGATGGAACCGGAGGCTGTCATCCTTAGCAAACTAACAAAGGAACAGAAAACCAAATGCCGCATGTTCTCACTTATAAGTGGGAGCGAAATGATGAGAACACATGGACACATAGAGGAAAACAATAGACACTGGGGCTTGCTAGAGGGTGGAGGGTGGGAGGAGGGAGAGGATCAGGAAAAATAATTCATGGGTACTAGGCTTAATTCCTGGGTGATGAAATAATCTGTACAATTCTTTTAATTAATTTTAAATTGACAAAAGTTGTATATATCTACCTTGTACAACAAGCTGTTTTGAAACATGTATACGTTGTAGAATGGCTAAATTGAGTGAATTAATGTGCAACCCATCAATTCTACTTCTAGGAATTCAGACTGAGGAAGTAAACCTAACAAGTGTGCAAAGATTCAGGAAATTCATGAAAATATTGGAAGCAACACAAATGTCCAATATTGGAGGATTTTTAAGTAATTTATGATATGGCCATACAATGCTATATTATGCAGCTGTCAAAAAGGTGAAGGTAGGTTTTTAATACTGTCTTTCATCATTTATAAGATGCTTTTTTATTAATTTAGCATCTCTGAAATAAGGATGTGTCTTATAGTCAAAGGAGTCTGCCACTTACAATCAGCAGCATTTTTTTTCCTTCTCAATGGGCACATAATCTTATGATTACAGGTATTTTTGATTCAGTGAAGTGTGGCATCTTGATGTGGAAATATGGCCACTACACATGAAGTTAAAAAAAGAATCCTATAAAACAGTCCATAGATAAGATCACATTTATGTTAATATATATGTTGGTTTCTGGAAACAGACGCATCAAATTCTTGATTGTGATTGTTTCTGGGTAGGGTTATAAGAGCTCTAACTTTCTCTGCATTCTTTCCTAAACAATTTACAACACTTATGTATTATCAGGAAAAACAAAGGTATTTTTAAATAAGTCAGTTGCTTTGTCTTTTTCTTTCCACCCATTGCGAGGCTATTATTCAGAGTAAGAAAAATTCTGGGACTGACTTTCCATAAAGGAGTCAGTAGAGCAAAATGTTGCCTTTCTCACCTCTGACTATGGTCAGCAGTGTGGTCACAGCCACAAGTGTATGGTTCTTGGCTTCCAATTCCCAAATCCAGACGGCTTTTTGTGAAGTATACTTGCATAGCTGAGCTCCTGGATGTCCTATTTCAAGCTTAGCCCAGCAGGACTTATGCCATAGTGTCTTAAGATAAAGGCAAGGAGACATGTTAGGGAACCCTGCTTGGTGAGGGAACAGAGAGGAGAGAGACAAAGTAGTTGTCTGAGGAAAGAAGCTACCCACTCTGATAATGGAAGAATAAGGGATCGATAATAATAATAAGGCATTCAAAAGCTAAGTTTGCCATTTATCTTCCTCTAACCCAACAACCTCATACATGTGGAAAGGTGTGGCTGTCAGGATAATATTACCCAATACTACCTCCCCCAGGACTGCAGTGTTGAACATTAAATGCTCAAAAGGAGAATTCAGAATGTGAGAGTGATCATTTAAAAGTACTAGGGCTTTTTTAAAAAGCATTTAATTATGTTACATTATTTAAACAACCTAATTAGATGATAATCATAGTCATTTAAATTTATTTAATGTGTGATTGTTAAATTCCTAAGCATTGTGCTAAGTATAATGTTATTATCAATTAAATTAGCATTCTTACCACTTTTGCTCTCAGTAACTTTTCAGCCTTCCACTGCTATTATCTGGAATTTTATAGTAGCATCTTATCTGTAAAGGATCAGTGTGGCTGTCCCATCTGTTCCATTAATAATTTTTCAATTAAATGAGATGACAGCTGTCCCTCCTTGTCCTTACTACCTTGTCACTATGGTTCTTTCCAAAGCAATTTTTTTTTCTGGTCTTTCTCAGTTTTGCTCCGTTTTTCCCCCCGCCATAGACAAGCTTAGCTCCTGGTGTCTTTCACAAATGAATCTGGAATTTCTTCTCTGATCCTCACCCCGCCTACCCCAATCTGTTCTTTCTCTGTCTTCTCAATTTCAGTACCATATTCATTTCTTCCTTTCAAAATATTTTCTTACTTCTCTCCATCTCTCATCTTTAGTCCTTTCAATTGTCTTGGGGTTCCTTTCTTCTGAGTTTCCACTTTTTCCCAAATAGTTCAATCATGTTGCCTTCCATTTCCATCTACTTTAAAAATATAGATTGCACTTTAAGTCCTAAATATTCAGTTTAGGAACACAATTCTTATGTAAAGAGACAAAATTAGTGCCAGCTTCATCATGGAAGCCCCTGGTGACCTCACAACTGGCAGCATCATATAAACAACCCCCATGGCAGCCATTCGTTTAATATATTCAATTCCAAATATTTTTCTCTAGTGATCTCTCTTGATGAGAAATGAAGGATGTTAACTTTGGAACAAGTAGTCTACTTGCTACCCAAATATAACTCCCAGGAGAATGTGTTTCTTAAGTAGTTCATCTTCCAGGGTTGCCTTTTACTTAAGACTGTGTTATCATTGTTTTGAAGTCTTCCCTTTTGTTGATAAATAAATAAGCTATCAACTTTAAAAAAAAAGTCTAGTGTTATATTAAACTTGAGAGCTTTTTAAAAAAAGCGACTCAGGATTCAACCCTTATTCTCTCCAAATTGTCTTATCTATTTCTAAACTGTGCATGTAGAAGCATAGATAGAACTAGAAAATATTTTAGTGGGTTCTTGTTTTACAGATAAGGACCCAAGAAAGTAGAGCATTTGGACTTGTACTCTTCAATACAGTAGCCACTAGCCATACCTGGGAATTTAAGTTTAAGTTAATTAAAACTTAAAAATAAAAATTAATATTCATTAGTCACACTAGCCACATTTCAAGTGCTCATTATCCACAATGTCTGGTGGTTGCCTTATTGGACAGTGCAGACATAACAATATTTTCATTTTAGCAGAATGGTCTTTTGGACAGTGCTGGTTTGGGCCATACAAAGCTGAGGTTCAAGAATCTGGGACTCCCTACTGGGTGTGGTAGTGGGCACCTGTAGCCCAGCTATTTGGGAGGCTGAGGCAGGAGAATCACGTGAACCCAGGAGGCCGAGGTTGCAGTGAGCTGAGATCGCACCACTGTACTCCAGCATGAGTGACTGAGTGAAGCCCTGTCTAAAAAAAAAAAAAAAAAAAAAAAAAATGAGACTCATGTAAGCTAAAGACCCCAGTGCCCTATAATAAAATATATTTTGTAATGTTTCCTTACAGTATAGGAATCTGAGAGGTCACATTCACAGGGAAAGTGAATTACATATAATTTCATGTGGTTGATTGCTCATGAAAAGTTGTTTTTCAGCTTACACAGTATTTTAACATCTGTCATCCTGTTTGAAGCCCACAAGAGCCCTGTATAACAGGAAGGACAAATGTTCAGCATCTTCAATTCACAGATAAGGAAATAGTGGCTCAGGGAAATTAGAACTTGTCCAAAGCCATGTTTCTTTTAAACTAAGACATGAACCCAAATCTCCTGCTCTAAATCCCTTGATCTTTTTATCATGTCAAAATACACTGGGAGAATGGGTGTTACTTAAAAAAGAAAAAGAAAAAAGAAAAGAAAAAACAGACCATGTGAATTAAGAACATTCTAGAAGCCAGGTGCTTTGCCAGGTATTTTATATGTGTTATGTTATGTAACCCAGCCTGAACTTTAGTCTTAAATGTCCAGCTGCCTACTTCACCTCACCCCTTGAAAATCTTTTTTTTTTTTTTTTTGAGATGGAGTTTTGCTCTTGTCATCCAGGCTAGAGTACAGTGGTGCGGTCTCGGCTCATTGCAACCTCCACCTCCCGGGTTCAAGCAATTATCCTGCTTTGGCCTCCTGAGTAGCTGGGATTACAGGTGCCCACCACCAGGCCCAGCTAATTTTTTGTATTTTTAGTAGAGATGGGGTTTCACCATATTGGGCAGGCTGGTCTCAGACTCCTGACCTCAGGTGATCTACCCTCCTTGGCCTCCCAAAGTGCTGGGATTACAGGCGTGAGCCACCTCCCCTGGCCTCCTTGAAAATCTAGTAAGTTCTCAAACTTACAGAGTCTAAGGGAACATCGCAGATAGCCCAGACAAGTGATGGTAGCTCAGGTAGAAGTGATTTTAGTAGAGGTGGAGAAAAATTTAAATGTTTAGGGTATATTTTAGAGAACAGGTTCACTGGGTTTGCTGATGGGTGGAGAGGGAAACTGAGGAACCAAGAGGGACTCAAGTTTTTTATATAATCGCTTTGATGGATGCTGATGTGCTTTACTGAGACAGAATGTTTGCTTAAAAATGTGAATGAGATAAGGCTGCTCCTCTGTTGAAATCCCTCAGTGGCTCCTCGTTGCTCTCAGAGCAGTCACTCACCTTGTCCTACAAGGCACTCCATGACTTGGCCACTCTCCAGCCTCTCTTCCACCAAGTACCCATTTGTTCTGTGTGCTCAGTCCCCAGCGGCCTCCTCTCTGCCCTCCAGCTCTGCACTCCTGTCTCCTCCCTGGGCTTTGCTCTTGCTTCTTCGGCCTAGAAAACTCTATCCTTGATGCTTATTATCCTCTCCTCAGATCTCAGTTCAGACGTCACCTCCTTAGGGGAGCTTTTCTGATCGTTCTCTCTCAAGTGCTCCTATGTTCACTGTCAACTCTGCTTTATCCTGTTTATTTACTATGTAGCACTGCATCCCAATTTTAATTAACTTGTTCACTTTTATTGTCTAGGAACCCTGTCACCTCTGGTCTCTGAAACATACCCCCTTAACTTTAAACAGTGCATATTAGCTTAGTAGATGCTCAATAAATATTTACCTAATAAATATTTATTCAACAAATAAACAACCCTGAGACTAAGTACCATTATTATTTCCATATTTGAGCTAAGGAGACAGCGACTTAGATAATAATTTGCCAATTGCTTCACATTTAGTAGGTGGTACAGTCAAAAATTGATTCCAAGCATATCTGCCCCTTGCTTTTAATCAAAGATCTATATTGTTACCTTATTTTAAAAAAATTTCTTGTATTTGTTTATTAAACATGTATTGAGCACTTACAATGAACCAGGCACAGCAGACCACACTGGACAAATTCTAGCTCTTCAAAAATGCGATACATTCCCTGTCTTCATGTGGCTTACAAAGCAAGCAGGCAATCCTTTTGTGAGGTGAAAATTGGATCACGCACTCATTTTACACATTTATGTGACTCACTTAAACTTGCACGTACCTGTTGTAACAAAAGAATCATAGGAATAAGCTAGTTCTTGAAAGGTCATTTTTGTCCCCCTTCACTCCCATTCCAGATGACAAGAATCCCTTCTTTTAGATAACTTTCTGTAATGGATGTTTTAGAAGATTTTTAAAATAGTTGACCAAAATAAAATATATACAATTTATTTTGGACCATCCAAGTGGCTTTTCATAATAGACTGAATTATTAGTGACACAGATGCAATCCCTTAAATTGGCATTAAAGGAAAACCTGGAGGAGGGAGTTGAAAAAATTGAGTTGTATATTAAAAACCTGGGTTCTAGTTCCAGTTCTAACCCTAAACTAATGATAGCCAAGTCACAACCTTTTAAAAATGTCTTTTCTCATCAATAAAATGGAAAAAAAAAAAGAGTGTGTACTACCTACATCATGACAAAATTGTGTGAAACGAATGAATTCATTAAAATGCTCTGAAAAGTCAATGGTCCCATGAAACATGTTTCTGCTATTTTAGGACCTCATTTGCTCCTTAAAGGATAGGGAAAGTGGATGAATCACAGGTGCAAAAGGATATAGCGTGCTATTTTCTTTCCCAGCCTTATTCTTTCACTCATTCATGCTGGGATTCCATGCCTCTGGGCCTCTAGATACACAGTTCCTTCTGCTCAGGATGCCCTTTCCTCACTGATGATTTTCTTGTCATATTTCAAGACTCAGCTTGAACCTCACTTTCCCTGTACAACCTCCCTGACTCCTCTCTCAAAGCAGAGTAATTGTACCGCCTTCTGTGTTTTTTGAGCAATGTGATTACTTTTTATCTAGCTTGTGTTAACATTATAGTGTCATCTGTTTACAGATCACTAGATTTGGAGCTTCAGGAGGGTAGGAACTGCTCCGTGTTCATGGGATTGTCTTCCCCACATCCCCCTTCCAGGAACAGCTCCTGTTCACCCACACCCGTATGGTTATCATAGGATCCACCATGCTAGTCCAGTGCAACCCCACACCTTAGACCTGCTGATGGATTGAAAGTGGGCACCTGACAGAAGCAGAGAATCCCACCCCACAGGGCAGAGTCATTTGGTGTAGGGTGAGCTCCTGGTCTAGGGCTAATCAGTGGCTTTCCTCGGGAATTCTGGAATCGGAACTGAGAAAAGAAATTCAGTCTCTCTGGCTTTGAAGCAATAAACTTCGGAGCAATTGGTAGCCATGTTTTCTGACAATAAGGGCAAAATCAGTGGAAGCCTTTAGAAAGAGAAGAATGAAGTAAATGAACTGAGGGGAACAGAGCTGAGGCGGAGGGTCCTGAGCTCTTGAACTCCCTGTTATAGAAGTCATGTTTCACTTCTAGGGTTTCCACAAAGACACCCTACTATCCCTATAATAAATTACCCTAGAATCCTTATAATGAATTCCCCATTGTGCATAGACCACTTCAAGTTGAGTTTTTGTCACCATCAAAAATAAATAAGTAAACATAAATGTTCAGTCCTAACTAACAGAAATTGCCTTGTGCATATTTGGAATCCCCAGTGTTTGACACAATCTTTAGCTCATTGTTTACCCACTAATTAAATTAGTGAATTAATTAATCCTAATCCCAATTCCTAGGTCATTCAGTTTTTACAGTACAAACAGAAACGCCTGATCTTATAAATGACCAAATATGAAAATGTAGTTGTGTTTTCAGCTTTAAAAATAGACCTTTAAAAAACATATATTTCAACTTACCCTTTGAAAAAAAAATCCTTCAGAATATTTATAATAACTTAATTATACATATAAACATCTATTAAGTGAACCAATATTTGGGCATCCTATTACAGTAGGATAAAAGTTGCTTAATGAAATGCTGGTAGCACAGAGTAGGTGAGAAAGAGAATGGACAGGAGAGTGATGTTTTCACCTTAGCTCTACAGCCTAGGACTGCTAGGACTGAACCCCTCAGGGCTTCAGTTTCCTCATTCAAAAAAATAAAAGAGCAGGCCAGATGCAGTGGCTCACACCTATAATCCCAGCACTTTGGGAGGCCAAGGCAGGTGGATCACCTGAGGTCAGGAGTTCAAGATCAGCCTGACCAACAAGGTGAAAACCCGTCTCTACTAAAAATACAAAAATTAGGGCTGGGAGCTGTGGCTCACACCTGTAATCCCAGCACTTTGGGAGGCAGAGGTGGGTGGATCACGAGGTCAAGAGATAGAGACCATCCTGGGCAATGTGGTGAAACCCTGTCTCTCCTCCAAAAAAAAAAAAAATACAAAAATTAGTTGGGCATGGTGGCACGTGCCTGTAATCTCAGCTACTCGGGAGGCTGAGGCAGCAGAATCGCTTGCACCAGGGAGTCGGAGGTTGCAGTGAGCCAAGATTGTGCCATTGCACTCCAGCCTGGGTGACAGAGTGAGACTCCCAAACAACAACAAAGAGCAGATAAGGTAGGGAGCTGGGCTTAGAGAAAACCTATCCTCCTGAACTCACACATTTATTATGACTCTTAAATGACATAAGATGTCAAAGATCTCGGAGAACTGCAACATTATAACCAAAGTGGGTATAGCTTTCACTATTAATAGTTCATCATTATTGTCCTAGCTTTGCTAGTAATTACTTTGATAAATTGTTTTCTCTTTATTTTATGCCTGTTAGAGCTGTTATTAAAAATCTGAATAACCAAGTCAAATCAACGCAATCAGCTTTACTATTATAGTACTAGAAGTACTACCACCTCGTGACTGGTCTGTGACAACCAATATAAAGTGCGCCTTAGAGAGAGATGGGGGACGAGCAGAACAATGGCTCAGAATATTCTTCTGAAACGCTCTTCGCTGCCTTTCCCTTTTCTCTCAGCTCTCTTTTCTTCACCTTGCACTGAGTGCTACTTCCCAAGACAGAAGCCTTTTATTATAATAATAGTATGTTAGACGTTCCTGACATTTTATTTTGAAGGAAATCCAAGTCATTGAACAAGCAAGCGTTGTCTCCTTTTAACGGCTGAAGAAACTGGCCCAGGGAAGCGATGACCCCAGGAAAGCCACACAGCTGGTGGGCGACAGGACCGAGGGGAAAGAGCTGAATCTTCTGCTCAGACAATCTAGAATACATGAGCAATGGCACTGCTCTCTCTATGCCAAAATAACCGAGGCAGGGACGCCTAAAGCCTCTTTGCTGCCATTGGGAAGGAAACGGGACAAAAACGAGCAGGCACTTAATCGCTGCGCCCCTGGCCCAGTTTCCTCACCCTTCTTCCTCCCTGTGCTCTCTAAGAATTGTAGGAAATCAGACCTCTAATATGGAAAAAATAACACTTAGCAAAGAAAATGGCAAACATTCCCATCGGGGTTCTGTTTTCTGAGAAGGCATTGATTAATTTTTCAAGGATGAAGTCTCCAGATAAAGAGCAGATGGAATCTGGGAAACACGTGCCCCAGGCTTGCTGGCGATCCCCCTGTTAAGGAGCGTCTTGGCTCTGTGTGGAGTAGGGGACATCGCACTTGGGGGGCTGTGGAAGAGGAGGGGAAAGAAAGAGGCCATGTGCCACAAATAGAGATCCCCCGATTTTCTTTCCTGTCCCGAACCCCAGAGCCAAGGCCACAGTCCAGGCTTTGGGCTGAGCGTGAGTAGTGGGCACATTTCCCCAAGGACCATGATTACCTTCAGATCAGAAAACCCTTCCCCAGCATGATGAGAATTTCTATTAGTAAGGATAATGACAGCCAGCACTTATCAAGCATGTTACATGTACCAGGCCTGACTCCCCTGATTCTCCATGCATTGATTCTTGTAATTCTTAAAATCATCTCCAGGAGCTAATAGAGCTTGGATGGAAAACATGGCAGATGATTCATAATTAGTGTCTGGTTTTGCTTCACCATGTTTTTACATTTATCTTACAATATAGGGCTTCTGATATTTTTGGAAGTTATTCTAAACCCGAAGAGGAAGTCCTGTTGGAAAGCTCTGACACAGAAGGATATGGAAAAGAGGACCATGTCCCTCTCCAGCCGCGTCTTGTTTCCCGGCAGCAGTTAAGGTGTTAAAGTTTCCAAGGGTTTCCCTGGGAGAATAAAGTCTGCAGTCACTTAAGGGCAAGAAAAAAGGCATCCATTTTGTAGGAGAAAACAGCACTAAATGTAAAAGGAAGGCTTACTTCAGAGATACTACAATATAGATGATAAAGATTTTCCTTCATGTGACCAATTGTGTATTCTGTGAAAGATTGTACCTGTTGTCATTTGTGTACTCAGAGCCTAGCACAGAGAGTGCCAGCTTGTAAAACATCCTAATATTTGTTGAATGAGTGAAAAGAATGATGGGAAAGATGAATAGTTCTCTGGGACCATTCAAATTATTTTGCCGTTCTATAATATTTCACATCAACTATTTCTTGAAATTATATTATCACATAATTTATGAATAGAAGAGAATATTAAAATTCATTTAATCAATTCTTTTTATTTTTCAGGAAAAAAAAGAATGGGGCCCAGAAAGGCTAAGCAATCTGCCTCAGGTTACAAAGCTCACCAAGAGGCACAGCTAGAGCTAGGATAATGCTTCCTGACTCCTCATTCGCCGTCATTTCTGCCTCTACACCAGGCTGCCTCACACCTGACAATAAGAAAACTCATCTTACTGTAGTGGAATTATGTGGGATTTTTTTCTTCATTGTGCAGCTTTCCTCTTGATTCTTCTCTCAATTCTCTCTTGATTCACTGTCTTAAAAAGTGCTCTGATTTTTTCTTTTTTTACCCCTTCAGTCTTTTGCAAGGAGATGCAGCAGAAGTGTGGATGAGAAACAATTGGTAGTTCTGGAAAAGTGAGTGGGTCATCGCAAGAGGTGGGGTATGCTGTAAATTATGAACACACAGAATAGAACTATTTGCAAAGCTGTGTTGAATATTTCAAGGGAGTTGATACCAAGTAAAGAGGAAGGCTCTTGCATAGCACCGAGGAAGCACACCTGAGCTACCCATCTTATCCTTCTTACCTATGGCTCAACCTTGGCTCTGGAAGGATAAACACACGTGCTTGTCTTTGTCCCAGGGCAACAGCCAATTCAGCCACTGAGGAGCCTGGCCAATTAAATTCTTTCTCATGGGAAACTGGAATTGGGACTCAGAGACTGTGTTAGTGGGCAGCCAGGTGACAGGTTCAGTAGAGCCTGGGACTAAGGAATTTTAGAGGTAGCTATGATAGAAGTGACACTGGACCATACACAATGGGTGAGGAGGCAAGGAAGTTTGTTTGTGGAAGGAAGGACAGAAAAGATAGACAAAGAAAAGGAGAAATAAAATTAGAGAGAGGAAGAGGTCCTGATAACTCTCAAATTCCCATAAGAATGATTTTTCCAACAGGGTTTCATATAATCCCTCTACATCTTTTTTATTAATCTTTCTACCTTGAAATGAATGTAGTACAGTTTTGTTCTTTGCAATGAGATGTTGACGTCTGAGCTGGGGCAGCCAATAGAGCAGAGGATACAATTTGCTTTTAGAGGGGTAAGTGAACTGCTGCTGGAAAAGGAATGCAATTTTGAGAATGATGATGGAAAGGAATAAATCCAGCAGAAACAGGGAAGGGGAACCAAGAAAACCAAGGCATGGAGGATGCCATAGCAGTGAGCCTGGGGAGGCTGAGGGGAGTGGGTGAATTGGCTGTCTTCCAGATACCCTGTTGACTCTGTGCCCAGCCATTCACATTTTCTGTCCCCAAGAGCCAATCAGCTGCTCATCAGCACAGCACAGGGAGAGCATCAAAGGGATTTAATAATGGTTGGCAAATGTCAAATTACATTGAATCTAAACCAAATTCCAGACATTTAGGGCTGTATAGTCATTAACAATCAATTAGTGCACTTGCTTTTCAGTCAAAGCATTTTTAATACCGTCTCCTTTCCATGACAAGGAAACACATGCTTCGCCTCCTTCTCCCCTCAGCAGCTGAGCAATGCATCCCTCCTCTAGCTTAGTCAGTGAAGGAACAATTTAGTCGCTGTTCTCATTGTGGTTTCCTCTCCTTGTTTGCACTTTCAGGAGTGGAAGGAAACGTTAAGTGGCATTTGTACAGCCCATCCTGCAAACATGGGCTAAGAAAAGAGAAATTGGTCATTTTTCTCTTTCTTTGGAATCATGAAGTAATAAAAGGTAAAGATGATGTAGAGAGTCATCCAAAACTTTTTCTCTAGTTGGAAGCATGAGACCGTGGGCTCCAGTACTTGGAGAAATGATGCATACCAACTACACAGGGAGGATGTTACGTGAACTCATTTCACCTCCAATGGCCCATGTTCTGATGCAGCAGGATTACATTCCAGCAACAGAGCCAGTAAACATTTACCACAAAACAAGACGTCGTTCTATTGATTGCTGCATATCTGCTCCATCCTTCTCTTTCCAAATTAGCTCAGATTTACGGCAACTCCCTTCCTGTTCCATGAGCCAACCACATCATCTCTGGGGTGCTGCAGGTCAGAGGAAGGAGATAAGCAGGGATCTGTCTCTGAGTGTTTTCAGGAAGCGCTTTCACAGGCATTTTAAGAATTCCTCTTTTGCTCGTATTCTTCCCTGCTAGGTCTTCCACAGGTCTATTCTTAGAATAACTTTCTCAGAATATAGAAAAGCCCATTTTCACCAACAGCGACATATATTCCTTCCTCCAATTTTGTTGATTAAAAAAATCTGGACATAAAACTGGGCTTAGCTCAAAATGCTTTGTTGACAGACAACAGACTCATATGGGGTCCTCAAGCTCTCTCTCTCTTATGGGATCCTCAGGCTCTTAGTCCCAGGGAGCTTCTGCTTAAAGCTGAGCTTCAGTGGCATAAAAATGGCAGTGAGGGAGAAGGAAAGGTTTAAAAAACAAAGAGGACTTGTAATGTAGAGGGTGCCAATGGCTTCTGAGAAGCCAAGGGTAAGAAACACTGTAGTCTTACACCTTAAAGCAGGCAAGTTCTTCAATCTTGGTAACAGGTATTTCCCTTCCCTCTGTCTCTCTCTTTCTTTTTTTCTTTCGACAGGGGCTCACCCTGTCTCCCAGGCTGGAGTGCAGTGGTGCCATCTCGGCTCACTGCAACTTCCACCTCCCAGGTTCAAACGATAGGCCTGCCTCCGCCTCCTGAGTAGCTGGGATTACAGGTGTGCATCACCACACCCAGTTAATTTGTGTATTTTTTGTAGAGATGGGGCTTTGCCCATGTTGGCCAGGCTGTTCTCGAACTCCTGGTCTCAAGTGATCCACCCACCTCAGCCTCCCAAATTACTGGGATTACAGACATGAACCACTGTGCCTGGCCAGAAATAAGTATTTCTATGCTCGGGTTGGGGTCTGGGACAGAGATCATCTCAGCAAAGGGTATAAGCTGCCAAATCCATATAAGAGGACTGAATCAAACCCAATCAAATAAAAACTTCTATCCCCAAAGAGTTACCACCATAGATGTCTTTTCTGGTAAAAGACCCAGGGATAGTCAATTTCAGTATACTTTCAGGATTGAGTTCCTGGAACTTTACCTGAACAGCTGCCTTCTTGTAAGTCACCTCATAGTGACTGGTGGTAAGGCAGTTTTCTTTGTGACAGACCCCAAACATATGCAGTCCAATGAACAGACACACCATACTTTAAGCAAATCATAAGTACAGATGTTTAAAAATCCATTTTTCAGAAAACCAGAGAATGTTTATTTTCTTTATAAATATTGCTTTGCTTTACTTCACAGAATGATCCCTCTCTAGAAGTATTTCCGAGACTCAGGTGGTCTGGAATGACCCCAAGACAGCCTGTTAAAATGCAGATGTCCAAGCCCCACCCTGCAGAGGGTATGATTCAGGTTAGGGTGAAACTCAGAAAATTGAATTTAAAAAAAAACCCTTGATGATTCTGATGCAGGTGGTCTTGGCCCACACCTTAAGAAACATTGCACACAGTGAGTTTCTGCATGTATTTAAACAGAAGTCCATTTCTGTTTGGAAAATAATTTTATTGTGTAAATCAAAGCCCCCTATATTGTAATGGAAAGGACTGGAACTAAGGGAGAAGGTTTATATTTAGTATTTTACAATCCTAACTCTCTAAGATTCAGAAGATAGCTATTTTATTATTATAATTCTTTATTGCTCACACGTGTTGTTAAGAAACATTCAAATCTGTAAGTATGTGATTGAGACACCTTATACAACATGCTTTCCAGTGCTGACCTACTGCCTGGCGTATCACAGTGTTTAACAAATAGAGATGTGTTGGAATCCTCCGTGTTTGCCAGCAGCGTCCTGTTTCTCATTCTACCTAGGGGGATCAGCAGAACAACCCAAATCATTCTCATGGTAGCACCATTCTAAATTTGGCTGAAAAGCCGAGCACGGTGGCTCATGCCTGTAATCTCAGTATTTTGGGAGGTTGAGGTGGATGGATCATGAGGTCAAGAGATCGATATCATCCTGACCAACATGGTGAAACCCTGTCTCTATGAAAAACACAAAAAATTAGCTGGGCTTAGTGGTGCATGCCTGTAGTCCCAGCTACCTAGGAGGCTGAGGCAGGAGAATCACTTAAACCAGGGAGTCAGAGGTTGCAGTGAGCCAAGATCATGCCACTGCACTCCAGCCTGGAGACAGAGCGAGACTCTGTCTCAAAAATAAAAAATAAAAATAAAAATAAAATAAATTAGGCCGAAAAACGAATACCCTCCAACTGGGAGACAATGACTTTATAAAGGTACAGAGGAAGAGGGGAGGAAGAAGAAGGATGACCTACAGGAGATGGGGTCATGTTATTGGGGTGACAGTGGAGAAGGAAGTTCAATGTGGGCTTGGGAGGTGGTTCTTCACAGTGTTGTTGTTGTTGTTTTTCACAGCTACCAGAAGGTAGAGAGGAGAGAGAAAGACAAAACAGGAAAAGAGAATGAATGGGAAGAAAAATCAAAACAGACCAAGTTGGGAACAGAAAGATGTTACAAGTTCTCGGCATCAAAGCCAAGATTTGCATTTTGGCCATTCATTAATATTGTCATCATGTGCTATACGTGCACTGGAGTATAGTTAGATATTGCTAAAGACGGGGGAGAGGGGGAGGTGCAAGGGACAAAGGAAACAAGTACAGTTTAGTGTATACTGCTCAGGTGATGGGCTCACCAGGATCTAACAAATCACTAAAAAGTTTATTCATGTAACCAAATACCACATGTGTCCCAATAACTTATGGAAAAATAAAATAACAAAAATCTAAAAAAAAAGATATTTCTAAAGAGAAATAAAAAGTAATTTTTTACAGGTTTGAGACCACATCAATTCATTTAAGATTTCCAGTGGCAAATCTTTTGGTCTTTGTTTCCATGAGTTCACCAAAGCATGTAAATAAGATCAGAGTTTTAAAATTTCTAATAGTCTGGGCGGTTTGACTAGCAATCCTATAATCCTAGCTCATGCACTTCTCAGAACAGTCTGCACACTTGACCCCAAAAACAGAATGTTGTCGAGCTGCAAAAAATGTATCATCATTGCTCTGGTTCTGATATTAGAGTCCACAAATGATGATCCTTTAAATATACCCCCAGTGACTCAAACACATGCTCATTTTTATAAAGGACTGTTGACTTTCTGCTCACAGCAAAATAAGGATGCTGAAAGTTGTTGATATAAAGAACAGAAGCAAGACCAGCAACTAGGGATGTGTAATTGCCATTATTATCTAACAAGAAGCTGCCCATTTGCTGGTAACTCTTTACTATAATAAGCTCTGGAGACCCAGGTTCCTGTAGACTCTCATTTTGGTCATGTAGGAGACTTTGCCTGCTATAAAATATTGCTTCAGTCCCTATATGAGGTGGCATGACTATCTGAGGGTTCTGCAGTGATGGGCGAAAAACTGCCTGTCTGATTACCTACCCTTCCCACATCCTGAATCCCCAAATTGGCCACTTGCTTCTATTTTTTTCCTATTCATTATCTCCCTATCTCTCATCTTCCTTGCACTTAAAAACTTTTCATGTGAAAGGAAGGAATACACACATTAACTTTAAGGTCCATATGATAGATAAGGTATAAAGAATTACATGTACCTGACTGTTGTAAGTTAAAAGTAAGGAATCTTTTAGGCTAAAATAATAAATATTTAACAGTAGAATATCAAGTATCTGGGAGCTGATTGGAAAACTATTTTGGGGGCTGAGTTGTATGTTCATGTGCATGTATAGGCAGTGACCTGGGCATCTCAGAACTGTGCCATGAAGGTGAGCACGTTTTGAAGCTGTGCCTCACAGCATGCATTAGTTTCTGGGCATTGACCGTTGATTGGGAAACTTGGGGAAACGCTAATACTTCTTTGGAGCAGTCAAGATCTAATGCTCAGGGCTCCATCCACAGAATAATGGCATGACGTGACCACGAGCCCACCCACCAAAAGTGCCTGTATCTGAGGGGATGGGTGTTCCAAGAAGGGGAAAATGAGGCAGAGAATGTGCATTCACTCCACTCACAGACCATGTTATCTTTTTCCTTGTAGGGGATCATCTCTGCATCCTTAAGTAACTTCCCAGTCATCAAATCAGTCTTTATTAAATTTTCATATGCACTTAGTTTTCGATTCAATTTGAAATGTGCTCCGAGGAGCATCATATGGACTAAATAATTAGCTAAAGAGAAATGGTACAGCATGGATTTTAGAGAATGGCACAAAACAGTGCCTCTCAAATACCACCAGCAGTAACTGGGGGTTTTAATGTAACATGAAGATGTGTACTTTTATTTTGAGATATTTATTTTTGTTTGTATTTACAGGAAAAATTGCTTATCAGATCAGTAGTTTTGGGGATATTTTTGCTGAGAACAAAGGTAAAATGGGTATTTAGGGTTTTTTAAACTTGTGTTAATTTTAAAAAACTATTAAAGAAATAATAGTGCAAGGATAATGCAAGAATCTTGAAGGTTGCGCTCAAGTAGCTGAAGTTTAAGAAACACTGCCAAGTCCAGGGGAGGCTTACTGCATTTCAATAGCCCTGGATTGACTCCTGTTCTGCAAAGGACGTGCTATGTGACCCTGGACAAGTTGGAACCTCTCTGAGCCTCAGTTGACTCAAATAGAATGGTGACATTGAAGGAGATTGCCAAAGATTGCCTCCAATGGAAGCATGTGATGATTCCATTGATACTACGGGTTACCTTCTGCGTCTAGTGAGGTGAACATGGGGAGATGATGTCAATTGTGATACCATGCCTGGAGACATCATATACATAAGCATTGAGTTGGCTCCTCATCACCCTGAAGCAGTGAGGTATGGAGAAAAGTCTGCCACTTATGTGTGTCCTCTGGGCCTTAATCAAGTCATCTACCCTCTTTGAACCCATTTCTCTACTTTTCTTTTAATTATGTTTTTAACTGACAAAAATCATATATATATTTATTGTAAACAACCTGTTTTAAAATATGTATACATTGTGGAATGGCTTAGTCAAGCTATAATTAGCATATGTATTACTTCATATACTTATCATTTTTTTGAGATGAGAACAGTTAAAATCTATTCTCTTAGTGATTCTTCTTGCACAAATACAATACAATGTTAGTAATTATAGTTACCATGTTGTACAATAGATCCTTGTATTCTTCCTATAGTACTGAAATTTTATATCCTTTGGCCAACATCTCCGCAACCTCTCCTAACTCCAAAGTGCCTGGTGACCATGATTCTACTCTCCGCTTCATGAGTTCAACTTTTTAAGATTCTGCATATAAATGAGATAATGCAATATTTGTCTTTCTGTGCCCTTAGTTTTACCATTTGTGAGAGAAAATAATATCTATTCAGTCTATGCAATTTTATTGGACAGCTCAAATGCAGTGTATGTGAAATAAAAAATTTTAACATAAGTAAATGTTTATAAGACAAACATAAATTTTGTTCTTCCACCCTCCTGTAACTTTCTTTGTCATCACTTCATCATTTCTAAATATAGTGTTATTGTACTTATAGCTAATGTTTTAAAAAGTTAATAGGTAGGGGCCGGGTGCGATGGCTCACGCCTGTAATCCCAGCACTTTGGGAGGCCAAGGTGGGCAGATCACGAGGTCAGGAGTTCGAGACCAGCCTAACCAACATAATGAAACCCTATCTCTTCTAAAGATACAAAAAATTAACTGACATGGTGGTGGATGCCTGTAATCCCAGCTACTCAGGAGGCTGAGGCAGGAGAATCACTTGAACCTGGGAGGCGGAGGTTGCAGTGAGCAGAGATCATGCCATTGCACTCCAGCCTGGGTGACAGGGTGAGACTCCGTCTCAAAAAAAAAAAAAAAAAAAAAAAAAAA
>PVKP010030689.1:0-27708 GCA_004027715.1 Plecturocebus donacophilus
GGGGGTGGGGAGTTGGGGAGAGATAGCATGGGGAGAAATGCCAGATATAGGTGATAGGGAGGAAGGCAGCAAACCACACTGCCATGTGTGTACCTATGCCACAATCTCGTATGTTCTTCACATGTACCCCAAAACCTAAAATGCAATAAAAAAAAAGAAAATGGGAACATTACTACTGCTTTACAGAAATAAAAAGGATTATAAGAGAATACTATCAACAATTGTACACCAACAAATTAGACAACCCAGATGAAAGGGACACATACTGATATGGTTTAGCTCTGTGTCCCTACCCAAATCTCACGTTGAATTGTAATCCCGAGTGTGGGAGGTGGGGCCTGGTGGGATCATGAGGGTGGCTTCTAGTGGTTTAGCACCATCCCCTTAGTGCTGCCTCATGATACAGTTCTCACAAGATCTGGTTGTTTGAAAGTGTGTAGCACCTCCTGCATCGCTCTTTCTTTCCTGCCAGACACGTGAATATGCGCCTGCTTCCCCTTTGCCTTTTGCCAGGATTGTAAGTTTCCTGAGGCCTCCCCAGAAGCAGAAGCCTGTACAGCCCTGCAGAACAATGAGCCAATTAAACCTCTTTTCTTTATAAATTACCCACTCTCAGGTATGTCTTTATAGCAGTGTGAGAATGGACAAATATGCATACAAATTTCCCAAACCGACTCAAGATGAACTCATAACAGCCTATATTCACTATCAGTGTGATCCCACCTAATCCTATACCTTCAAACACTATCTAAATGCTGTGATTGCTGACTGTTTTCTGCAGCCTGACCTGTCTTTTGAACTCCAACACATGTATATTTAGTTTTCTATTCAACAGCTACTCTATGATAGCTTATAACATTTCAAATTTAAATGTCCAAAACTAATATCCTAATTTCAGCACACTGTACCAAGTCTATCCTATCCTGACTAATACAACCCTCGACACAGCAAAAGAATAGATCTTTTAGAAAATATATCATCAAATTTTAAATAGGTATTTTATTTTATTTTTTGAGAGGGAGTCTCACTCTGTCACCGAGGCTGGCGTGCAATGGGATGATCTGGGCTCACTACAACCTCCGCCTTCGAGGTTCAAGCGATTCTCCTGCCTCAGCCTCCCAAGTAGCTGGGATTACAGATGCCTGTAACCATGCCCAGCTAATTTTTGTATTTTTAGTAGAGACGGCGTTTCACCATGTTAGTCAGACTGGTCTCGAACTCCTGGCTTCAGATGATCTACCCGCCTCAGCTTCCCAAAGTGCTGGGATTATAGGTGTGACCCACCGAGTCTGGCCAAATAGATATTTTACTGAGTCACAATTCATGTAACATAAAAGAAACCATTTAAAAATGACATTTAGTATGTTCATAATATTATGTAACTAACACTCTGTAACATGGCAAATATTTTTATCATCCTCCCAAAAAACTTGATATCTATTAAACTGTCACTCTCTATCCCGTCTCACCACTGCTTGTTTATCCATCATCCATTGATGGACATTTAGGTTGTTCCCACCTTTTGCCATTGCAAGTAGTGCTGCTATGAATATTTGTGTACAAGTATTTGTTTAAGTACCACTTCAATTTTTTGGGGTATATAACTAGAATTTGAATTGCTAGGTCATATGGAATTCTGCATTTGAATTTTTGAGGAACTACTCTTCTGTGCAGGAAACATGCAAGGGGAGACAAAAAGACACACACACAATACCTTTAAGGGTAAACAACCTTCATGTCACGTAAATGGCAATGCAGATATAATAAGCAGGTTGATATAATAAGCAAATTTGCAATGGGAGGGGAGAAGGGAAAAGAGATATATATATATATGTATACTACTCAGACTACAGAGGATTCATCACCAGATTGGGAAGCAACAGCCTGGGCTCCAAACTCTGCCCCTTGTCCATGCACAGACGAGGAGCGGTCTCATGAATCTATGGTGTGGTGTCTGGGACTTTAACTTTTTTCGTAACGAATTGTTTGGCATGAAGCCCAGTCGCGAGGGCCCCTTGCAACTGGGCTTAAGGAACACAAAAAGGTCAACTTGTTTTTGCAATTGTCTGTTGTTTTTCAATAAGTAGCATATAGGAATAGATTGAAATAGAGATTTCTCCAAAACAGTGCTGGATGAATGCCTCAAGGGCTCACACAACCTGTTCCGGGACTTGGTGACCCTTGTTTGTGTCCACGCTCAGCTGAGTTAAAATTTAATATTTAACTTTTCCTCCACAACTACCAAACCGTTTTCCACAGCAGCTGTACCCTTTACATTCCCACCAGCAATGCACTTGTGTTCTGATTTCTTCACATCCTCACCAACACTTACTATTTACTAGTTTTAGAAAAATTGTACTCACTGTAATGGGTGTGAAGTGCTGCCACTTTGTGGTTTTTGATTTGTATTTTGCTAATGACTAATGATGTTGAGCATATTTTCATGTGCCTTTTGGCTATCTGTATGTATTCTTTGGAGAAATGTGTATTCAAGTACTTTGTCAATTTGAAAATAGGCTTGTCTGTCTTTTTCTTACTGAACTGTAGAAATTCCCTATATATTCTGGATACTAGAATTTTATTAAAGATACAATTTGCAAATATTTTCTCCCCTTCAGAGGACTGTCGTCACTTTCTTGGTGGTGTCCTTTGAAACATGAACGTTTTTAATTTTGATGAAGTGTAACATCTATTTTTTTTTGGTTATTGATGCTTTTGGTATTATATCTGAGAAACAAATGTGAATCCAAGGTCATGATGATTTAACCTATATTTTCTTCTAAGAGTAGTATAGTTTTGGCTCTTACATATAGGTCTTTCATCCATTTTAGAGTGAAATTTTGCATAGGGTATGAGGTAAAGAGCAAACGTCATTCATTTGCATGTGAATATCCGTTGTCTTAGCACACTTTGTTGGAGACTCTTCTTTACACATTGAGTGGTCTTGGCACTCTTTTTAAATATAAGTTAGCCATAGACATATTTGTATTTCTAAGACCCTCAATTCTATTCCACTGGTGTAAATGTCTATACTTCTGGCATTACCACAATCTTTTGATTACTGTAGTTTCATAGTAAGTTTTGAAATCAGTAAATGTGAGTCCTTGAATTTTATTCTTCTTTTTCCAGGTTGCTTTGGCAATTTGGGGCTCTTTAAATCTATATGAATTTAGGATCAGGTTTTCCAGTTCTGCAAAAAAGGCCAACGGAATTTTGACAGGAATTACATTGAATTTGTAGATAACTTTGAGTAGTATTGCCATCTTGACAATAATCCTTAAATATGGAATCTTTTTAAGTATTAACTTTTTCCAGAAATGTTTTTGTAGTTTTCAGTGTACAAGTTGTACACATTCTTGGTTAGATTTATTCCTAGGTATTTTATTCTTTTTGATGCTATTGTAAATTGAATTTGTCTTAGTCTGTTTTCTGTTACTGTAACTGAATAATTGAGAATGGGTAATTTGTTTATTTATTTTTTGAGATGGAGTTTCACTCTGCCGCCAGGCTGGAGTGCAGTGGCATGATCTCAGCTCACTGCACCCTCTGCCTTCTGGGTTCAAATGATTCTTCTGCTTCAGCCTCCCAAGTAGCTAGGACTGAAGGCACCCACCACCACGTCTGGCTAATTTTTTGTATTTTTAATAGAGATGAGGTTTCACCATATTGGCCAGGCTGGTCTGAAACTCCTGACCTCAGGTCATCCGCCTGCCTCAGCCTCCCAAAGTGCTGAGATTATAGGCATGAGCCACCATATCCGGCTGACATTGGGTAATTTATAAAGAAAATATATTTATCTTTTATAGTACTTTTTTTTTTGAGACAGTCTCACTCTGTCGCCCAGGCTGGAGTGCAGTGGCACAATCTCAGTTCACTGCAATCTCCACCTCCTGGGTTCAAGTGATTCTTCTGCCTCAGCCTCCTGAGTAGCTGTGATTACAGGCATACACCACCATGTCCGGCTAATTTTTGTATTTTCAGTAGAGACAGGATTTTGCCATGTTGGCCAGGCTGGTCTTGAATTCCTGGCCCCAAATGATCCACCCGCCTCAGCCTCCCAGAGTGCTGGGATTACAGCATGAGCCACCACACCCAGCCTTTTATAGTACTTTTTAAAAAATGTATTTTATTTTTAATTGATATATAATAATCACACATATTTATGGGACATGATGTACTGTTTTGATACATGCATACATTGTGCAATAACCAAATCAGGGTGATTAGCAAATCTATTACCTCAAACATTTATTTATTTGTGGTGAAAATATTCAAAATCCTCTTATTTTGAAATATACAATATATTATTGTTAACTATAGTCACCCTATTGTGCAATAGACCACCAGAACTTATTCCTCCAACCTAACTGTAACTTTGTACCTGCTGACCAACTTCTCTCCATCTCCCCATCCCCTTGCCCTCCCCATCGTCTGGTAGCCACTTTTCTGCTCTCTATTTCTATGAGATCAACATTTTGTAGATTCCATTTGAGTGAGATCGTGCAGTATTGGTTTTTCTGTGCCTAGCTTATTTCACTTAGTATAATGTCCTCTAGGTCCCTCCATGTTGTCACAAATGACAGAATATTATTCATTTTTACTGCTAAATGGTATACCATTGTGTATTTATACCATATTTTATTTATCCATTTATCAACTGATGGACATGTAGGGTGATTCCATATCTTGGCTTTTGTGAATAGCACTGCAATAAACATGAGAGTGCAGAAACTTCTTCAATACACTAATTTCATTTTTCTTGGATATATATTTAGTAGTAGGACTGCTAGATTTTCTTACTGTTCTGGAGGCTACATCTGGTGAGAATCTTCTTGCTGGTGAGGACTCCGCAGACTCCTGTGGCAGTACAGGACATCACATGGAGAGGGAGCTAGAGCACGCCAAACGGGCTTTTATAACAGACACTAAAGCACTCCTGTAGTAGCTAGGTAACCCATTAACCCATTACTCGTTAATGGCAGAGCCCTCGACACAATCACCTCTTAAAGGCCCCACATCTTAATACTGTTGCATTAAGTTTCAGCATAGTCTTGGAGGGAAGAAACATTTAAATCACAGCAGAATGTTTCCTTAATTTTCTTTTCAGACTGTTCATTGCTGGTGTTTAAAATACCACTGATTTTTGTGTGTTTATCTTGTATCCTACACTTTGCTGCATTCATTAGCTCTAGTATGTTTTAAAAATTGATCATTTGGGATTTCTCACATATAGAATTATGTCATCTATGAATAGGTATAGTTTTACTTCTTCCTTTCCAATTTGGATAACTTTTATTTTGTTTTCTTGCCTACCTGCTCTGGCTGGAAAGTCTAGGACAATGCTGAATAGCAGCGGCAAAAGAGAGAAAAGAAAGGGTGCTCCTTGTCTTGTTCCTGATTTGGGGGGTGCCTTTGTCCATTCAAGCTAGAATAACAAAACAGTTTAGACTGGATAATTTATAAAGAACAGAAATTTATTTCTTATACTTCTGGAGGCTGGGAAGTCCAAGTTCAAGACATGAGCAAATATGGTGTCTGCTACAGGCTCACTGTCTGCTTCTAAGATGGTGCCATGTCACTGCATTGTCCAGAGGGGACAATTGTTGTGGTCTCGCATGGTGGGAGGAGCTGAAGCGAGAAACTCTTTCCCTCAAACCCTTTCATAAGGTCACTAATCCCATTCATTAGGCTGGACTGCTCTTGGCCTAATCACCCCAAGGACCTCACCTCTTAATATCATCACTTTGGGTGTTAAGTTCCAACATATGTCTTTGAAAGGGACATGTGCATTTAAATCACAGCAGGGGAAAAGTTTTCAGTTCATTACCATGAAGCTGATGTTAGCTGTTGGTTTTTCACAAATGCGCTTTATTATTTTGTGGAAGTTTCCTTCTATTATGAGTTTTCTTAATGTTGTTATGATGAAATGGTGCCAGATTTGGTGTGCTTTTTCTTCATCAACTGAGATGATCATGTAGTTTTTTTCTCATTTATTCTCATAATGTTGTTTATTACATTGCTTGATTTTCTTATGTTGAAACATTCTTGCATTCCTTGGACATATTGCACATGGTTATGGTGTATATTCCTTTTGACATGCTGTTGGGTTTGGTTTACTAGTGTTGAGAGTTTTGCATTTATATTCATAAGGAATATTGATCTGTGGTTTTCTTTTCTTGTGGTGTCTGTTTGGCTTTGGTATCAGCATAAATATGACCTCATAAAATAAGGAGGTGTCACTTTTGGGGGGGAAGATTTTGAAAAAAAAAGATATTAATTCTTCCTAAAATATTTTGTAGAATTCACTAGTGAAGATGGTGATGGTCCTGGGCTTTTCTTTTTGGGGAGGTTTTGATTACTGATTCAATCTCTTTTCTTGTTATAGGTCTACTGATTATGCAGATTGTTTTTGTGAGATCTTCTTGAGCCTGTTTTGATAATTCGGTAATTTCAATATGTCCCATTCATTTGGGTTATCAAATTTGTTGGTGTACAATTGATATGGTTTGGTTCTGTGTCCCCATCCAAATCTCATCTTGAACTGTAATCCCCACGTGTTGAAGGAGGGACCTAGTAGGAAGTGACTGGATCATGGGGGCAGTGTCCTCCATGCTGTTTTCATATAGTGAGTGTGTTCTCACAAGATCTGATGGTTTCATAAGGGGCTCTTCCCTCTTTGCCCACTCTCTCTCCTGCCACCTCGTGAAGAAGGTAATTGGTTCTCCTTCACCTTCTGCCAAGATTGTAAGTTTCCTGAGGCCTCCCTAGCCATGTGGAACTGTGAGTAAATTAAATCTCTTTTCTATATAAATTACCCAGTCTCAGGTATTCTTTATAGCAGGTATAATACAATCTTTATAGCACAAACTAATACAACCATTGTTCACAGTATTCTTTTGTAATATTTATTATTTCTGTAAAGCAGTAGTAATGTACCCATTTTCACTTCTCATTTTAATTATTTGCATTGTCTCTTTTTCTTAGTCTGGCTAAAGGTTTGTCAATATTGTACTTTTCAAATAATCAACTTTTTGTTTTGTTGATTCTCTCTGTTGCTCTTTAGTCTCTATTTCATCTGCTCTGTATTTATTATTTCCTTTCTTCTGTTAGCTTTGGTTTGGTTTGCTCTGATTTTTCTAGTTATTTCATGCACACAATTGTTGATTTGATATCTTTCTTTTCTTTTCTTTTATTATTATTTATTTATTTATTTATTTATTATTTTTTGAGACAGGGTCTCGCTCTGACACCAGGCTGCAGCACAGTGGCACATCTAAGCTCACTGCACTCTCAGCTCACTGCCACCTCCGCCTCCCAGTTCAAGTGATTCTTCTGCCTCAGCCTCCCGAGTAGCTGGGACTACAAGCGCTCACCACCACGCCCGGCTGATTTTTGTATTTTTTAATAGAGGCGGGGTTTCACTATGTCGGTCAGGATGGTCTCCATCTCTTGACCTCGTGATCCGCCCTCCTCCGCCTCCCAAAGTGCTGGGATTACAGGCTTGAGCCACTGTGCCTGGCCTCTTTTCTTTTAATGTAGGTATGCATGACTGTACATTTCTCTCTGAGCACTGTGTTTTCTGCATCCCATAAGTTTTTATATGTTGTGTTTATGTTTTCATTTCAAATTTCCTTGTGGCTTTTAGGGGCCTATTTGCTGGTTGGGCTGAAAAGAGAAGATTGTCAAAGGCAATTTTGTGTGCTCCAACATTTAGAAGTCGAAAGATGATAAGGTAATAGCTGAAACATAGCCAAAATGTGTCCACTTAATCTAAGTAATGAATTTATTGGCATAAAATTGTTCATAATATTATCTTTTTATTGTTTTAAAACCTTTAGACTCTGTAATAATATCAGCACTCCTATTTCTAACATTGCTAATTTGGGTCTTCTCTCATTTTTTCTGATCAGTTTGGCTAAAGTTTACCAAGGTTATTGATCTTCCCAGAGAACCAGCTTTTGGTTTCATTTTCTCTCTTTTCTGTTTTCAATTGTAATTGATTTTTCCATTGATCCTTATGATTTCCTCTTCTTTGGCTTTGAATTTAATTTGACCTAAATTAAACTTTTCTACTTTATTGAGATGAAAACTGAGGTCACTGATTTGAGACCTTTCTTACCCTCTAGGTACTGTTTTATTGATATCCCAAAAATTCTGATATTTCGTGTTTTCATTTTTATTAAATTCAAGATACTTTCTATCTTCTCTTTGATTTATTCTTGACCCACAGATTATTTAGAAGTTTGTTACATAATTTCCAAATATTTAGAGGGTTTTCAGACATCTTTCTGTTACTGGTTCCTAATTTAATTCCATTTTGTTCAGAAAACATACTTTGTATGACTGGAATATTTTGAGATTTGTTTAGACCAATTTTGTATTCCAGAATATCTTAGTAAATGTTCTGCAATCACTGGGGAAGAAAAAGTACTTTGCCATGGAGCATTCCATAAATGTCAAATGGGTCAACTTGACTCAGAATGTTCAACTCTACTATATCTTTGTTGATTTCCTGTCTGCTTATTCTATCAATTATTGAGGAAGAGTGTTAATATTTATAACTATAGATCTATTTTTCATGGTAGTTCTATCAGCTGCTACTTCATGTATTCTGAAACTCCAATACTTATTAGGGCATATATGTTTATTATTGTTATGTCCTCTTGGTAAATTGACCCCTTGGTCTTTATGAAATGACCTTCCTCATCCCTAATGTTATTTTTTTGCTCTGAAATCTTTGTCTGATATTGATATAGCCACTATAGCTTTCTTTGATTAGTGTTAGTGTTATTATATCTTTTTTTCCATCCTGATTCTTAATCTATTACTGTTTTCACATTTAAAGTGCAGTTGTTTTAGGCAACATGACATTTAGTATTGATTTGTTATTTAGTTTGATACTCTCTACCTTTTAATTGGATATTTAAACCATATACATCTAAGGTGAGTTTTTAAAAATATAGTTAGGTTTAAGACTGTCACCTTTCCTTGTTTTCTGTGTATCCCATCTAATGTGTTCTTTTCCCTTTTAAAATCTTTTTATGCCTTCTTTGGATTGAATGTTTTCTAATGCTCAATTTTGTTTTATATGTTGGCCTATTATCTCTTTATTTTATTATTTTAGTACTTGCTCAAGGGTTTATTATGTATTTTTTAACTTATCACCATCTATCTTCAATTAAACCCTTCTGTTAAGTGTACTTTGAATAAATCTACCACCTAAACAGGCTTTGTGTGAGCAACAAGGTTGTTTATTCACTCGGGTGTGAGTGGGCTGAGTCTGAAAGGATAGTCAGCAGAGGGTGGTGGGATAGGAGCTGGTTTTATAGATTGGGGTTAGGTAATGAAAAATTACAGTTTAGGGTGTATTTTTGCAAGCTGGGGGGTGTGTCACAGGGCCCAATGTCACAAGGTTGACCTATCAGTTGAGGTAGGAACAGTGGCAGAATGTTGAAAGGTTGGTTATTCAGGTCACAGGGTCCAGTGTCACAAGGTTGACATATCAGTCGAGGTAGGAACAATGGTGGAATGTAGCAAGGTTGGTTAATCAGGCACTGCAGGAGCTAGCTATTCTCCTTCTTCAGTTTTTCTGTTACCTTAAACTTCCTGGCTCCAGGAGGTCATCTGGAGGTGTACCTGTGGGTCACAGGGGTCACCATGGCTTGACTATGGTGTAGTCCATGGTGCAGTCAATTCAAAGAACTTTGCACTTTTCACATATAGCATTGATTTTCAGCCAGGGACAATTTTGTCCTCCAGAGGACAGTTGATGATATGCAGACACTAGGGACCTTTAGTGGGTAGAAGCCAGGGATACTGCTAAAATCCTACAATGCACAGGATAGTTTTTCACAGTGGAAAATTATTTGGGCCAAAATGTCAATGGTGCTGTGTTGGAGAAACTCTGACATAGTGTATAAGAGCCTTCTATGGTACTCTCTCTCTCTCTGGTCTTTATGCTATTTCACATTTTACACAATACATTGTCATTATTTTGTTTAAACAATTTATATTTTAAAGCAAATTAAATAATTAAAAAGTCTTACACATTTACCCATGTAGTCACTATTTCTGGTGCTCTTAAATCCTTTGTGTAGATCCAGATTTCTATCTGGTACAATTTTACTTCTGCTTGAAGAACTTCCATTATTGTTTCTTGAAGTTTGTGTCTACTCATGATGAATTATTTCAGCTTCATATGTTGGAAAAATCTTTATTTCACCTTTGTTTTGGGAAGATTTTTGGGGGCGTTTAGAAATCTAAATTATTATTATTTTTTCTATCAGTGATTAAAGATACCTCCACTGTGTTTCTGCTTGCATTGTTTCCAAAGAGAAAAAAACGGGGTCATCCTTATCTTTGTCCTCTGTACATACCATGTCTTTTTCTTCTGGTTGCTTTTAAGATCTTCTCTTTATCAATGGCTTTAAGCAATTCAGTTACAATATGCCGTGGTGTAGTTTTCCTCATGTTTCTATGCTTGGGGGTTGGTGAGCTTCATGAGTCTGTGCACTCATAGTTTTCACCAAGTTTGGAAATTTGTCAGCCATTATTTCTCAAATATTTTCTGCATGACCCTGCCCTTTCAGAGACTCCACTTACACATTTATTAGGATGCTTAAAGTTGTCCTAAAACTCACTGATATTCTTATCACTTTAAAATTTATTTTTCTCTTCAATTGGGGTATTTTTTATTACAATGTTTTTAAGTTCAATAATCTTTTCTTCTGCAGTGCCTATTCTGTCATTACTCCCATGAATGTGATTTTCATCTCAGGAATTTGATTTGGGTCTTTTAAAAAAATAACTTCCTTATTCTAATTATGAGTCATGTGTTCCTACCTCTATGAATGCCTGTTTATCCTTTTTGTTTGTTTGTTTTTTTGGATGTCAGACCTTGAGAGTTTGCTTTACTGGGTGCTAAATATTTTCCATTCCTATAAATCTTCTAGAGCTTAGTTCTGGAATGCAGTTAATTTATTCAGAGACAGCTTGATCTTTGAAGCGTCGATTTATGATTTGTTTGGTGAGTGTGGATCAGTGCCCAGTCTCAGTCTGATTATTTTGCATTACTGAGGCAAGACATTCCTGAGTCTCCTACCGTGAAATTACGAGGTTTTTCCATCTGCCTGGTAGGAAAAGACCCTATTCTTGTGTCTGTGTGAGCAATGGGCATTGCTCCTTCTAATCATTTTGGGCAGTTCTTTCCCCAGAGCTGGGTAACTTCCTTACACACACATGCAGATCAGTAGTCTGCTAAATGCTCTAAGCCTCTGTAAGTCTCCATAGTTGTATCTCTGTGTAGTGCTCCCTTCTTCGGAACTCTGTCCTCTGAACTCTAGCTTAGCTGTTCCAAACTCTCAACTCCATGTTCTCAAACCAGTCTTCCAGTTCTCTTTGGCACCGCCCCCATCCTGCCAGACCCCCGGCAGGCTGGAAACTCTCAAGGTGCCAAGCTGAGTAAATAAGTGCTAATCTCATTATCCCCCGTCTCTCAGGTATTCCAGTTCTCCACTGCCTGATGTCCAATGTGTTGAAATACGTGGTTTCATATATTTTGACTGGATCTTTTATTGTTCCAGGTGAAAGGGTAAATATGTTCCTTGTTACTTCATTTCAAAATCTGGTTTTGACTACTATCCACCTACTAGAACAGCAAAACTTCAGCAATACCAAATGCTGGTGAGGAGGTGGAACAACATGAACTCTCATTCATTGCTGGTGGGGATACAACAGGGAACAGGCACTTTCTTTTTTTTTTTTTGAGATGGAGTCTCATTCTGTCCCATGCTGGAGTGCAGAAACAGGCACTTTCTTTTTCTTTGTCTTTTTTTTTTTTTTTGAGACAGAGTCTCGCTCTGTCCCAGGCTGGAGTGCAGTGGCATGACCTCAGCTCACTGCAACCTCTACCTCTGGGCTCAAGCGATTCTTCTGCCTTAGCCTCAAGAAACTGGGATTACAGGCTTGCACCAACCATGCCCGGCTACTTTTTGTATTTTTAGTGGTGATGGGGTTTCACCATGTTTGCCAGGATCGTCTCAAACTCCTTACCTCAAGTGATCCGCCCACCTTGGCTTACCAAAGTGCTGAGATTACAGGTATGAGCCATCGTGCCTGGCTGGAACTGGCACTTTGGAAGGCAGTTTGTTGGTGATATAGTTTTGATATATGTCCTGCCCAAATCTTATGTTGAACTGTAACCCCCAGTGTTGGAGGCGGGGCCTGGTGGGAGGTGTTTGGACCATGGGGGTGGATCCCTCATGGCTTGGTGCTGTCCTTGTGCTGATAGTAAGTGAGCTGGTAAGTGAGATCTGGTTGTTTAAAAGTGTGCAGGATCTCCCCCGCACCCTCTTTCTTGCTCCTGCTCTGGCCATGTGAAGGGCCTGCTCCAGCTTTGCTTTCTGCCATGAGTGAAAGCTCCCTGAGGCCTCCCCAGAAGCTAAGCGGATGCTGGTGTCAGTAGGTGGTGCTTCCTGTACAACTTGCAGAACTGTAAGCCAATTAAAACCTCTTTTCTTTATAAATTACACAGCCTCAGACATTTCTTTACAGCAATGCAAGAATGGTTTAATACAGGTGGTTTCCTTGTTGAAAAAAAATTTTTTAATTTCTAGTAGAGATGACATCACACTATGTTGCCCAGGCTGGTCTCAAACTCCTGGCCTCAAGCCATTCTCCCACCTCAGCCTCCCAAAATGCCTGGGTTACAGGCATGAACCACTGTGCTCAGCCCAGCTTAGTGTGTCTCACAAAGCTAAACATACCAGACAACCCAGTAACTGTGCTCCTTAGTATTCTATTCACCCAAAGGAATTGAAAAGCATTACCACATGGATGTTCATAGCAGTTTTATTTATAAATGTCAAATATTGGAAGCAATCACAGTGTCCTTCAGTAGGTGAATGGATTAACTTCTACATCCAGATAACAGAATATTACTTAGCACTAAGAAAAAATGATCTATTAAGTCATGAAAAGACACAGTGAAACCTCAGATGCATATTACTATGAGAAAAAAGCCACTCTGAAAAGGCTACCTACTGTATAATTTCAGTTATATGATGTTCAGAAAAAGGCAAAACTGTGGAGACAGTAAAAAGATTGGTGGTTGCTAGGGGTTGGTGGCAGGGAAGGATGAATAGGCAGAGGACAGAGGATTTTCAGGGTAGTGACACAACACTGTGTAACACTGTAATGATGGGTACATGTCATTATACATTTACAAAAACCCATAGAGTATACAACACCAAGAGTGAACCCTGATGTAAACTGTGGACTTTCGGTGACAATGATGTATCACTGCAGTCCATCAGTTACAACAAACGGTGGGGGGAGATGTTGACAAGGAGGAGGCTATACATTTGTGGGGGCAGGGGGCATATGAGAATCTCTGTACTTTTCTGTCTCTCTCTGTCTCTCTCACACACACACACACACACACACACACACACACACACACACACACACCACAGAGTCAAGCACCAGAGAAGCTCATTATTGTCAGGCAGCTGTTTAGTTGTGGCTTGTTCAAGACATGGAGAAGCATAGAGATGTTTAGAAATGACTGGGTTGGCCAGGCATGGTGGCTCACGCCTGTAATCCTAGTACTTTGAGAGGCCGAGGTGGGTGGATCACCTGAGGTTAGGAGTTCAAGACCAGCCTAGCCATCATGGTGAAACCCCATCTTTTAAAAAAAAAAAAAAGAAAAGAAAAAGAAAATTAGAAATGACTGGGTTGTTTTACCTTTTGAAACAATGGTTTCATACTGCCTGCTCTTTTATAAATAACCCCAAAGTTACTCAGTTCTTTCTGCTGACCCACTATTTTATAAGATAATCCCTTTTATCAACCAATGTGTGGCCAGGACTAACTAGGTGACGTTGGGGTCTGATGTCCTCATAAGGTTGGGATGATCCTATGCTCTTCCTCTGGCAATCAGTTTTCTGCATCCTTAGGGAAAATTCTGGCCCTCAGGCATGATGTTTGTAAACTCTTTGTGCCTTTTTTTTTCATTTTCTTCTCCCATTTGATCCTTCTGGGTCCACTTCATTAAAATTTTCTTGGTATCCAATGGCCACTCCAATTCCAGTTAGATTTTGAGAGAAATGATGCCATATTGCTCTTTTTTTTTTGTTAAAAGTCACCAGCAATTTGGGCACAGTCATTCATGCCCACAACCTCAGTGCTTTCGGAAGCCGAGGTGGGAGCATTCTGTGAGGCCAGGAGTTCTAGACAAGCCTGGGCAACATAGTGAGACTCCATCTCTACAAAAACTGAACATAAAAGTGGCCGGGCATGCTGGCATGTGCCTGTAGACCCAGCTACTTGGGAGACTGAGACAAGAGGCTCACTTGAGCCCAGGAGTTCAAGGCTGCAGTGAGAGGTGATTGCACTTACTGCATTCCAGCCTGGATGACAGAAAAAGTTGCTGTCTCTAAAAAAAAAGAAAAAAAGGTCACTGGCAATTTGTAACAGAAAGGACCACAGTGGAACATAGCTTCATGAGAACAGTGGGTCCTGGAGGCCCACTGTTCTTTTGTTTGTTTTGTTTTGAGATGGAATCTTGCTCTGTCACCCAGGCTAGAGTGCAGTGGCATGATCTTGGCTCACTGCAACCTCTGTCTCCTGGGTTCAAGCGATTCTCCTGCCTCAACCTCCCAAGTAGCTGGGATTACAGGCATGAGCCACCATACCTGGCTAATTTTTGTATTTTTAGTAGAGACGGGGTTTCACCATGTTGGCTAGGCTGGTCTTGAACTCCTGACCTCAGGTGATCCTCCTGCCTTGGTCTCCCAAAGTGCTGGGATAACAGGTGTGACCACTGTGCCCAGCCACAACCTTTCAATAGTAGTAATGGTGGCACACATGGCATGCCCCATCATGCCCCATAGGAGCTCTATCTTTGTTCAGTCTTTAAAGTGGTCCTAGGCAGTGTGTGGCATAAACACATCAAACCACTCCCTACTTCCTGACATGTCTCCTTTCTTGGATTTTGTGGCATTCTCTCATTCTCAGTTTGCCTCCTACCCCAGTGGTCTGTTCTTTCTCATTCTCCTTTGCTGGTTGCTTGTGCTTGTCCTCTCCATGGTAGAGGCACCAGAGCTTGGCCTGTCTTTTCTCTTTACATGTTGCCTCAAGGTGCTCTCATCTGGTCTCATGACTCATGTTCCATCCACATACTGTCACATGCTGCATGATGATGTTTTGGTCCATGAGGGACCACACAGATGATAGTGGTTTCATAAGATTATAATGGAGCTGAAAAATTCCTATTGCCTAGTGACATTGTAGCTGTCATAACTTCATAGTGCAACGTATGTCTCGTGTGCTTATGGTGATGCTGGTGTAAACAAACCTACTGTGCTGCCAGTCATATAAAAGTTTTGAACAGGGCCAGGTGCAGTGGCTCACACCTGTAATGCCAACATTTTGGGAGGCTGAGGTGTGAGGATTGCTTAAGGCCGGAGGTTTGAGAACAGTCTGGACAACACAGTGAGACCCCATTTTTATAAAAGGAAAAAAAAATTAGCCAGGCATGGTGGCACACGCTTATAATCTCAGCTACTCAAGAGGCTGAGGTGGGAGGATTGCCTGAGCCCAGGAATTGGAGAGCTCAGTAAGCTATGATTGCAGCATTGCATTCCCCAGCAAGACCTCATTTCAAAGAAAAAAAAAAGATTACACGATTATGTGCAGTACTTAATAATTGATCATGATAATAAACAACTATGTTACTGGCTTGTGTTATTTACTATACTATAATCATTGTTAGAGTGTACTCCTTCTACTTAAAAAAAAAAATAAAAACAAAACAGTTAAAGTGGCCTCAGGAAGGGCCTTCCAGAGGTATTCTAGAAGAAGGCACTCTCATCACAGGAGATGACAGCTCCAGGTGTGTTATGCCCCAGAATACCGTCTGGTAGGACATGATGTGGAGGTGAAGACAGTGATATTGATGATCCTGACCCCATGTAGGCTTAGGCTACTGTGTGTGTTTGCTTCTTCACTTTTAACAAAAACATTTAAAAAGTAAAAAAAATTAAAAATAAACACTTATTGAATAATAATATAAAGAAAGAAAATATTTTTGTACAGATGTACAAAGTGGTTTGGTTTTTCTTTTTTTCAGACAGGGTCTCGCTCTGTTGCCCAGCCTGGCATGACCAGGGTTCACTGCAGCCTCAACCTCCCAGGCTCAAGCCATCCCAACTATCTGGGACTATAGATATTTGCCACCACACTCAGCCAATTATGTATATTTTGTAGAGACAGAGTCTCATTATGTTGGCCAGGGTGGTCTCAAACTCTTGGGCTCAACCCATCCACTTTGACCTCCCAAAGTGCTGGGATAACAAGTGTGATCAAATACAAAGATCACCGTGCCTGGCTGTGTTTGTGTTTTAAGCTAAGTGTTTTTACAAAAGTCAAAGTTTCTTAAAACTCAAAAGTTTCTAAAGCAAAAAAGCTGACATAAGCTAGGGTTAATTTATTATCGAAGCAAAAAAACTAAGGAAATCTAGTGTAGTTTAAGTGTACGGTATAAGTTTACAATAATGTTTTAGGCCTTCACATGCACTCACTACCCCTCCAGAGCAACTTCCAGTCCTGCAAGCTCCAGTCATGGTAAGTGCCCTATTCAGGTGTGCAATTTTGTATTTCTTTACTGTATCTTTTCTATGTTTATACATACAAATACCATGTGCTACAGTTGCTGATGGTATTAAGCACAGTAACATGCTACATGGGTTATAGCATAGGTTTTCTTACCGAAAACCATCCAGTGGTTTTGTATTAAGACTAGAATGCCGTTCAAACAAGGGCCTTGCAGGCCCCAGCCCCATGCAATCCAGCCCAACTCACACCTCAGCCTCAGATCGTTCCCACCTGCTCTGTGCATTCACCCTTCTCTGCTCCTTGAATTCAAGCCCTCTGACCTCTGCTCCTCCCTCTTCGCACCTCACTTTAGGTCTTTCCATGCTGGCTTCCTCGTGGTGACCAGGTGTCACCTCCAAGATCCCTCCTCAGAGATGCCTTCCCTGGCCACTCTAACCTAGTCCCCCTCATCTGACCAGCCACAGTCTCTCTGTCACAGAACTTTCCTCTTTCGCTCAAGGCATTTGTCACTGTCTGACTATATTGCATTTATTTGCTTATGCATTTTTCTTTCTCTACTAAAACGTATGTGCCAAGAAAACAGAGATTGCATCTTTGTTCTTTGCTGCTATATCTTCAGTACCTAGAACAGTGCAGGCCCATGGTAGGCAGAGTAAATGCTCATCGAATGAGTGAAGGATGTGGAAACAAGGCTCAGAGAGATTAACTGGCTCCTCAGGATGCACACAGGACTCGGGGATTGAGCCAGTGAGGCAGGAGAATAGGGTCTGGAGGCAGGGAACCTAAGGCCAATTCACGCTGACTTCCTAGAACTAAATCAAAAGGAAAACCCCAAGTTTTCATGCCTAAGTGACAAAAGGACCGGAGGCTACTCCCTTTGCAACCCCCCACCTCTTTTTCTGCGTGGCAGATGGAAAACTGTGAATTGTTTTCCACAACCAATCATACCGATTGCAGACCCCTATTGCATTTACATAAAGTATACACCAAATAACCAATGGGAAACCTCTAGAGGGTATTTAAATCCCAGAAAATTATGTAAAGGGACTCTTGAGTCCCTGTGCTCGGACCGCTCCCACCTTGTGGAGTGTACTTTCATTTTTAATAAATCTCTGCTTTTGTTGCTTCATTCTTTGCTTGCTTTGTGCATTTTGTCCAATTCTTTGTTCAAAACACCAAGAACCTGAACACCCTCCACCAGTAACACCAGGGCACCAGTCCAGATGTGTTATCAGATACACACTCAATGGCTATCATGAGGAAGAGTCCCAGAAACTTCACCTCTTGTTCCCTGCATGCTATACAGGGAGCATGCCAATGGCCTGAGAGAGAGGGCCTGATCTTCCCCTTGCTGAAGGCTGTCAGAATCAGTCACTCGGGACAGGGTGCTGTGTGTCCAGGCTGTGGGATGCTGCCATTGAGTCTTATGGAATAAGTCAGGGAGCCAGCCGCATGAGGCTGGCGTGTTCTGGGTGCAGGTTGGGGGCCAGCAGTGGTGCCAGGTGGTGTGGTCACTGCAGGGAGGATGCTGCTCCCATGGAATCTGACTGTGCACAGCAGAGGGGACTGGATGTTCTTTCAGGAGGTTCTAACCACAGAGGAACTGTTTAGGGCTCTTGGGGCCTGCTGTCACCCATCTGGATGGAATCAGTCAATCAGGGGAAGGTGGGTTTCAGCATTCCAAGTGTTTAAAGAGAGCTTTCAAAACTAGGAAGTTCCAGGGGAGTGTACAGTCAGGTAACCACAGTCTGACTTGCTTGTAACTTCTGAGTTTCCAGGATTTGAGATTAGCATTTTGATGGCTAGGGTGGCAGGAACCTAGGTCTCTTCAGGGACATGAAGACATGTTCAGGTTCAAGGGAAGTAGAAGAGGTGTGTGAGCAGGTTTGGGTAGACAGCAGAGGAGCAGAGCTGATTCCAGGTGGGGGCTGACTTGTAAGACCTCGTAACAGATGGGGGCAGAGAACTGGCAGCATGGGTGGACAGAAGGCCACTTCAGCATTCTCCTGGAGGTTCTGCTAAGAGCCGACACCTGAGCCCAGAATCTCAGCTTCTCACAGGACCTGCTGCGTGACTTGGAACCTCAGTTTGTCTATCTGAAAAGTGGGAATAATATGAAGAATGCAGAACCACCAAGAAGAAGAAAACATGATGTGCAAGGATGCAGAGCAGCCTCCGGCCCAAGCAGGCCCTGCGCAAGTGTGCGCCGCACCTGCATCTCAAAGCAGAGCAGCCTGGTGTGTGGGACGCTCTGCACCTCTCCTGCTCCTAGACTCCTGGAAGCTGGAACTGTGTTCCAGAGAAACCCCGAGGGATGGTTTGTTCGGTTGGAAACACAGTCCCCCTGTGTTTCTTTGGGATAGAAAGAAGGAGGGTTCTTGAAGGGTGAAGGTGCATGAGCCCTACACCTTCATTTTTCTCCACCCCAGCACTCCATCCTGAGTCTCCTCACATGTTAAGTCAATAAAACCCAGGATGCAGCCATTTTTCTATCATTTCCTCTCCACTGAGCCCAGTGTGCTCCAGAGCCACCCCTAGCTGTGCACTAGGGCAGGACTATTTTACTTTTGCTGAGAGTATAGAGATCTGACAGGCCACAACCTTGTATTTTTCAAGTTTTATGATGTCAAAGATGACTCATTAGTTGGATGCTAGCTTTACTGATTAATCTTACTTATGCACACGTCTTGTTTCTCCCTGAAGGTTTGCTGGGAGCATTTATTTCTGCTACACTAGGAACAAACTCACAGGCATGTCTCTGGAGCATTGCATATTGCAGACTCCATCTCTTTGGCCCTCCACATTAATTTCCTTCAAATGACACCAAGGGGCCAATAGCTTGCACACACACCTTTGTTTTGATGAAATTTTGCTTTCATTTCTAATCATTTGTGCAAAAAGCCCTGGTTTGGGTTTGTTTAGACCTTTTGGGCAAAGAATTGATCTCCTCCAAACCACTTCCAAATTGCTTCCACTGTGTAAACTCGCTGAGCCCGGCATTTTCTCTGCTGGACCAAGGATCTCAGATTCCTTTATCAGTCAGAAAACACCACACACCACACTGCCTGCGATTCCCAGCCCTCATCCTCAATAAGGATTTAAAATTTTTTGATCAAAGCCATGATCCCAAGGTATTAATTGTTTGAGAAAGTTTTGCATTCTTTTCTTGAATATTATTCTGTTCTACTGGGATTTTTCCTGGGACATTTGCTGATTTCTGCACCCTGGCTCCTGCTTTCTACCTGTGCCCCTCTGTGTTGAACCCCTAGGCTGGAACAGCCAACCACAAATAAAATACAACATTTCTGAAGTGGATTATGTGAAACTGTGACTTTTGGAAAAAATATTACCATTGGACATCATCATAGTTATTCTGGTGGGCAAGACACGCCAAGCTGACGGCAGGGAAATATCCAGCGGGTGGAGGGAAATATGAGGAGAAGCAATATCAGCCACGCTAGGGAGCATGCTGAGGATGAGCAGCAGAGGCAGAGAGATGCTTCCCCAGGAAGGCAGCATTAGAAATGTGCCGCCTGGTCTGGATCCTGGATGCCATGTCTCAGTGAGCACCAAGTCCCCCAGGATCTGGAGAAACAGACTCCTTCCTGACCCACGCTGAGGGTTCTGGCTCCAGCGGTGGAAGGGGGCCTGGGAATCTGCGTTTAACAACAATAATAAGAGCCAACAATCAACAACGGCTATGTTGCAGCCATTGTCCTAAGCGTTTCATATATATCAACTTATTTAGTCCTTACTAAATAACTCTATGGGGTAGGTGCTGGTGGTAGGCTGAATCCTAAGATAATCGCCAGTGACTCTTGCCCTTGCGTGATCACCTGCTTTTGAATATGGGCAGAACCTGTAAACATAATCTCACTCCCATTATTATGTTAAATTATATGGCAAAGGGGTGTTGTAGATGTTATTAAGATTGCCAAAAAATTGACCTAAGGATAGGGAGATGATTTTGGGCAGGCCAGCCGTAATCATGAGGGTCCTTAAAAGGGATTGGGCTCTTCTTGATGAAAGGGATTTGAAGTGTGAGAAAGATTTGATATGAGAGAGATTTCCGCATTACTGGCTTTAAAGATGGGGAGGAGGGAATGTGGCAAGGCCTGCAAGTGGCCTCTAGGACTCAGAGTATCTCCCAGCTGACAGCCAGCAAAGAAAGGGGACCTTCATCCCATAGCTGCAAGGAACTGAGTTCTGCCACCACCACGTGACCTTGGAAAGGGACCCTGGGCTCAGATGAGGATGAAGTGCTGGCCAATGCCTTGATTTTAACTTTGTAAGACCCTGAGCAGAGAGCCCAGTTGTGCTGTGCCTGGACTTCTGACCTGCAAAGCTGTGAGCTGATAAATGGTTGTGTTAAGTGGCTAAGTTTGTGACGCTTTGTTGTGCAGCAATAGAGACCTAAGACATATTTTGGTACTATAGAATGGGGCACTGCTGAAGCCACCTTTGCAAAAATTATGACAGTGAGAGATATTTGACATAGCCTACTCCATCTTGCCTCTAACCTTACAAGCTATCTTTCTTCATTCCTGGGCATAAATCAAACTAACTTTGGGAGGCATTTAGTTAAAAAGATGATTACAGTTCTTTCCAGAATCTAACAGTTCTCTCCAGAAACTAAACCCCTCCTTGCTCAGGGACCAAAACTGTCTTTGTAGGATTATGACTTAGGAGTCATGTAGCCAGAGGTCACAAGATTTATAACTTCTCCAATTGCTCCTATATATAACATCACTAGTATCAAAACCTAAGGTTGATCTTTGAGGTATTTTTCAGACTTTTGCATTCTGGTGACTTTACCTGGACTTGTGACTCATACCACAGAATCAATTCAACCTCTTCTGTGATGTGCCCAGCCCCCCAACCCAGGAGCTGCTTCAGTGCAAGAAGACAGGTTTGATCCCCTCATTATTTCATCCCTGATCCAACCAATCATCATTCCCCATTCCCCAGCCCTTTCCTGCCAAACTATCTTAGAGAAGCCCTGGCCTCTGAGCTTTGTGGGAGGCTGATCTGAGCAATAAACTTCCGTCTTCTGCTTGGCTAGCTGTGTTTATTAAACTTTCTTTGTTGCAATACCGCTGTCTCAGTGAATCAGCTCTATATGTGCAGTGGGCAAGAAGAACCTGTCAGGCGATTACACGAAGAATGTGGGAATGATTCTGGAACTGAGAGAGGCTGAAGAGCATTTGAGGAGAATTTTGAAGATCATGATGGAGAAAACTGAAGTCATTTTGAACAAACCTAGTAAAAATCTGGTCTTTAGGGGTGCTGCCAGTGAGGGCTATAAGGAAGTGAGGAACATTTTATTGGAAATTGCAAGGAAAGGAATCCTAGTTATGGAGTGGAAGAAAGCTTAGCAGAGTTATCTACTCCAGTTCCTTGGAAAGTGGAACTTCTAAGTGATGAACTTGGATATTTAGCTGAGGAGATGTCCAAGAAAACTGTTGAAGTGCAGCCTGGTTCCTTCTTGCTGCTTATAGTAAAATGCCAGAAAAGAGAGATAAATTGAGAGAACAGTGAAACAGAAACACTGTTCTTGATGATTTGGGAAAGTCTCACTTTATCCAGGTGGCAAAAATGCTAAAGAGAAAAGACTGAGTGTGAAAGTCTGGCATAGCAAAAAATCCAAGGGTGTGACGGCACAAACTTCTGTCAAAACCTCAGAAAGATCAAAAGGTCAGAGTATTCAGTCATGCAAGGGGGTTTTTCAAGTTGAGGTTAAGGGTGTGCCTCACGGATCTTCTAGGCCAAACTGGAGGGCTTCTAGACTTAAGGGTGTTGTCCTTAGCAGTCTCAGTAAGAGTCAAAAATAGAGAAGGGATTATCCTCTAACAATGTGTGGGTGTGGGTTTTGTCCAATGGAAGGAAACCTAATGTAATACACAAGACTATGAATTTCTTAGGAAAATTATCTTGGCAGAAACACTATCGGCTTGGACTAAAAGAGTCCTATAAAAGACAGAGAGTGCAAAACAAAAGAAGCCTGCTGGACCCCTGAGACTCTGCTGGCAGGAAACAGGGTGAGAAAACTGCATCTGATCCTTGAACAACGTGGGTTTGAATTGTGTGGGTCCACTTACACCTAGATTTTTTTCAGTAAAAGTTGCATTGGGTGTCCTGCCTCCCCTGCTCCTGCTTCTACCTCCTCCACCTCTTCCACGTCTGCCACCTCTGACCGACCCTTCCTCTTTCTCCTCCACTTCCCCTAATCAATGTGAAGACAGTGAGGATGGAGACCTTTATAATGTTCCACTTCTGCTTAACGAATAGTAAATATATTTTCTCTTCCTGATGATTTTCTTGATAGTATTTTTTTCTATAGCTTACTTTATTGTAAGAATATAGTATATAATACATATAACATACAAAACAGTTGTGTTAATCAACGATTTACATGGCCAGTAAGGCTTCCAGCCAATAAGCTACTAGTAGTTCAGTTTGGGAGAAGCCAAAATTTTATGTGGATTTTCAAATTTTTGACTGTGTGGGAGACCTGTGCCCCACCCCCACATTGCTCCAGGGTCAACTGCACTCAGCTGTGCTACCTTTCACAATAGAGGATGAATGACGAGGGCTGAACCAAGATCTCAGAGGGTTAAAACCACAGCAAGCAAGTCTTGGCCAATGGGCGCCCCTAACGGGAGATAACATGAAGGAAACAGCCAGCTCAGGGACTTTTAAAAAAATTTTATTTTAAGTTCAGGGGTACATTTGCAGGCTTGTTATATAGGTGAACTTATGTCATGGGGGTTTCTTGTGTGATTATTTAATCATCCAGGTATTAAGCCTAGTTCCCATTGGTTATTTTTCCTTATCCTCTCCCTCCTCCCACTCTCCATGTTCTAAGAGACCCTTGTGTCTATTGTTCCCCACTATATGTCCATGTGTTCTCATCATCTAGCTCCCACTTATAAGTGAGAACATGCGGTATTAGGTTTTCTGCTCCTGTGTTAGTTTGCTAAGAATAATGGCCTCCAGCTTGATCCATGTTCCTGCAAAGGACGTGGTCTGGTTCCTTTTAATGACTGCATAGTATTCCATGGTGTACATGTACCACATTTTCTTTATCCAGTCTATCACTGATGGGCATTTAGGTTGATTCCATGTCTTTGCTATTGTCAATACTGCTGCAATGTACATATGTGTGCACGTGCCTTTATGAAAGAACAATTTATATTCCTTTGGGTATATACCTGGTAATGGGTCAAAGGGTATTTTCAGGTCTTTGAGGAGTTGCCATACTCTTCCACAGTGGTTGAAGTAATTTACACTCCCACCAACAGCATGTAAGCATTCCTTTTCCCCCAAACTTCACCAGCATCTGTTATTTTTTGACTTCTTAATAATAGGCATTCTGACTTGTGTGAGAGTCGTTGTGGTTTTGATTTTCATTTCTCTAATGATTAGTGATGTTGAGCTTTTTTCATGTTTGTTGGCTGCATGTTGGTACATTAATTTTGTATGTCTTCTTTTGAAAGTGTGTTTGTGTCCTTTGCCCGCTTTTTAATAAGATTGCTTAGGTTTTTTCTTTTTCTTTTTTTTTTTTTTTTGTAATTTTGTTTAAGTTCCTTACGGATGTGGATATTAGACCTTTGTCAGATGCACAGTCTGCAAAAATTTTCTCCCATTCTGTAGGTTGTCTGTTCAATCTGTTGATAGTTTCTTTTGCTCTATAGAAGCTTTTAAGTTTAATTAGATCCCATTTGTTAATTTCTGTTTTGTTGCAACTGCTTTTGGTGTCTTTGTTATAAAATCTTTGCCCATTTCTATGTCTTAAATAGTATTGCCTAGGTTGTCTTAGAGGGTTTTCATGGTTTTGGGTTTAACATTTAAGTGTTTAACCCATCTTGAGCTGATTTTTGTATATGGCATAAGGAAGGGGTCCAGTTTCAATCTTCTTCATACGGCTAGCCAGTTATCCCAGTACTATTTATTAAACAGGGACTCCTTTCCCCATTGCTTGTTTTTGTCAGCTTTGTCAAAGATCAGATGGTTGGAGGTGTGCAGTCTTATTTCTGGATTCTTTATTCTGTTTCATTGGCCTATGTGTCTGTTTTTGTACCAGTAACATGCTGTAGTATGGTTTAAAGTCAGGTCATAGGATGCTTCCAACTTTGTTCCTCTTGTTTAGAATTGCCTTGGCTATTTGGGGTCTTTTGGGGCCTTTTCTAGTTCTGTGAAGAATGTCAATGGTAGTTTAATAGGAATGACATTGAATCTATAAATTGCTTTGAGCAGTATGGCTATTTTTACTGTATTGATTCTTCCTATTCATGAACATGGAATGTTTTTCCATTTGTGTCATCTCTGATTTCTTTGAGCAGTGTTTTGTAGTTCTCCCTGTAGAGGTCTTTCATTTCCCTGGCTAACTGTATTCCTAGGTTTTTGTTTGTGTGTGTGTGTGTGTGTGTGTGTGTGTGTGTGTGTGTGTGTGTGTGTGTGTGGTGTTTGTCAATGGGATTGCCTTTCTGATGTGGCTCTGGGCTTGACTATTGTTGTGGGTATAGGAATGTTAATGACTTTTGTACATTCATTTTGTATCCTGAGACTTGCTGAAGTTGTTTTGTCAGCTTAAGAAGCTGTTGGGCAGAGACTAGGGGGTTTTCTAGATACAGGATCATGTTGTCTGGAAACAGGGATGGTTTGGATTCATCTCTTCCAATTTGGATGCCCTTGATTTTTTTTCTCTTACCTGACTGCCCTGGCCAGAACTTCCAATACTATGTTGAATATGAGTGGTGAGAGAGAATCCTTGTTTTGTACTGGTTTTCAAGGGGAATGCTTTGAGCTTTTGCCCATTCAGTATGATGTTGGCTGTGGGTTTTCATAAATGGCTCATTATTTTGAGGTATGTTCCTTCAATGAGGCCAGGGTCTTTACTCTCTCGGCAGGTTTGCCTCATGTCACAGCTCCTATTAGGAAGTTCTGTCCATGAGGCTCTTCTTCCCAATTGCAGCCCCACTGTGACTTCTCTGCCATTCAGAGACCCTTGGCCATGGTCTCTCTTATAAAGTCTGCATCTCAGCCTGAGGGACCTATTCTCTGGCCACTTCATCTCAGCCCTAGGGGTGGTGGCCGCTCTTTATACCTGTCATTCTGATGTTATTTCAAGTTCTCGAGACCTTTTTACCAGAGAATCCTTCATCACACTCATACTCTGATATAGTAATAATTTTTTTATGTTGAATTGTTTCCAGATAAAATTATTATGTGGTTTTGCTCTCCTGATTGGATTCTCACTGATACAGAATGGATATCAGGAGTTATCCCAGGAGAGAGGCCACACAGGCAGAAATTGGCATTGGTTTGGTCAGGTCCTTGGGCCCAAGTGCAGTTCTGAGCTCCTTGCCAGTGGGCAGTGGAATGCTAGCAACCCATGGCATGCGGCGATGCCACACTGAATCAAGCTGTCACTGATGGCTGATTGTGAGGAGGAACCAGCAGAAGCAAGAGTTTTGGGAACCCAAGTGCTGCTGCACTGACCTGTGATGGCAGTAATGATGACTATGAGGACTGCAATGTGAGGCAGATTTCCTTTTTAAGCACACTGGGGCACTTACAAAGAGAAAATGGGAAGCACAGTTCTGTTCACTTTCAGCTTGAGTCACAGTCTGAAAACTGGAGAGCTCTAAAAAAATCTCTTATTTTTTGTAGCTGGAATGATAATTCTGAAAATAAAACGCCAACTTAATTTTTTACCGAATTGCACTTGAAATTTAGAACATTGATTGGTAAAGGATGGGATTCTGAAACTTGGAATAGGAGCTTCTGGTTGGATTCAGAAGAAACTGACAATCTTAGACCTCCAACTCGCTCTGTTACCCCTTTACCCATGGAAGGAGCCTGCCCTCTGGTGTCTGAGAATAACAGCCTTCCTTTTCTTTGAGAATCCTGTGATAAGCTCACCTGAGGCAGATACTTTGAAAGGGGATGCCCTTTCTCAAGACCCAGTCAAACCATATGCACATAGACCCATAACTAGCGTCAAATCTCAGCATGCTCCAGGGAACAGGTGGACACACTGACCCAAAAAGAAGTAGCTTACACACAGAAATAATGATAAGGTTTTGTTAACGTATATTGTTAGAAGCCTAGGATAGGGAGAGGGATCCAAGATGGCCGATTAGCAGCAGCTCAGGAATGTAGCTCCCAGTAAAAGCGCAGAGAACGAGTGGACGTCGCACTTTCCAACGAATTTTTGTTGCTCACAGACCGGGAGATTCCCGACAGAGGAGCCACACGGGTCACCAGTGCGACTCTTTTGGCCAGCGCGGCTGTTTTGCCGGTGCCCCAGCGCAGCACTTCCCGTTGTGGAGTATACGGGATGGACGGGCTCGGCTGGTCCCATCCCCACAAGGAAAACAGCAATTGGAAGTACTGAGGACTGAGAGTTTCACAGCAGGCACAGCGAACCCGGGAAGGTCCGGCTCTGTGGGGAAGGGGCGTCCGCCAAAGGAAAACTAAGAAACAGAAAAACTTCATCACCAGGCGGAGAGAGATACAAGATGGCTGCGTAGCAGCCGCTCGGGATTGTAGCTCACAGTGAAAGCGCAGAGAGCGAGTGGATGCCGCAATTGCAGACGAATTTTTGATGCCCACAGACTGGGAGATTCCCGGCGAAGGAGCCACATGGGTCGCCAGCGCGACTCTTTTGGCTGGCGCGGTGCTTCTCGGTGCGGAGTGTACGGGACTGGGTGCCCTTTTAGTCGGGCTCGGCTGGTCCCATCCCCACAAGGAGAACAGCAATTGGAAGCGCTGAGGCTGAGAACAAGCATAGCTGAACCCGGGAAGGCCCAGCTCTGTGGGGAAGGGGCGCCCCCCGAAGGAAAACTAAGAAACAGAAAAAACTCCATAACCAACGAGCCGGACGTCCACTCAGAGACCCAATCTGAAAGTCGGCAATTACAAAGACGACAATTACAAAAATGGGAAGAAACCAGTGCAAAAAGGCTGAGAACACCCGAAATCAGAATGCCTCTCCTCCTACAGGGGATCGCAGCTCCTCATCAGCAAGAGAACAAGGCTTGACGGAGGATGAGTGTGATGAACTCACAGAATCAGGCTTCAGAAGGTGGA
>PVKP010030690.1:0-27695 GCA_004027715.1 Plecturocebus donacophilus
TTTTCTTTTCCTCTGCTTTTCTTGCCAGGTTTTGAAACTGAAATTATGTTAGCTTTGTAAAATGATTTGTATACATTTCCTTATTTGGGGGATGGGGATGGGTCAAACCATTTTATTGAAGGGAATGGTGGGGGGCAGAGCAGCACTGAGGACAATGAGATCCGAATCCTAGGCTGGGTCAGGATCTCCGAAGCTCTGCAGTCACCGAAAACAGGTTTTCATCTTTTATTCTCTGAAATACTGATTTTCATGTTTATTTTCATTAACTAAAGATTTTATGTTTTTTATAAGTTTAGTTAAACTTGCCTATAAAACTATTTGTGCCTGATGTTTATCGAAGGAAGAGACTTTCTCATTTATTGTGATTATCATGTGGTCTTTATTTCTACCATCCCATTTTGTTGTGTTTTCATTTACCATCCATTTTCTATGCTTCTTTTATCTTCTCAATTCTTTTCCATTTAATATTTTATCTCTTAAGTTTTTCATATTCTTCCATTTTCCTCCATAAATCATTATTGTATTCTTTTATTAATGATACCTTAATTTATTAACATATATGCTGAATATTTATTAAATCCAAACTATAAACTTCTCCAACAAAGTCTAAAGGCACTTATTATTCCTAAAAAAGACCTTAGCATGCTTTAACTATTCCTTAAAGAGTCTCTTATTACCCTGTGTTATGTTTTTACCTAGAACTTATTTTTAACCTTTAAAGCACATATACAAATTAGTGTTTAGTTTTTAAATTACATTCAATAGTTAATTAAATATGTATACATATTTTTAAATTTCTCTCATCTTAAAACAGGGCCCCTAAATTCTTTGACACGCCCTCCATTAAGAATTGGGGTCTGTGCACCTCCTTGAGTCATGGTAGGCTTGGGACTGCCTTTGACCAATAGAGTATGAGTGAAGTTACACTGTATCTAAGACTGGATCATAAAAGTAAAGTGATTTCACATTTGGGGCACTTGCATGTGGAACCCCAAGCTGCCACATGATCCTTACCTGCAAAATCCATAAACATAATAAAATGGTTGTCTGAAAGCTATTAAGCCTGAGTAATTTATTACACAGCAACGATAACTAGAACATTGTTGTTTCTTGTATTCCAGACCTCAGCTATGGCTTTACTTTTCTTTCTTGCCAAAATGCATGCTTTTTTGTCGTTGTGGTTGAGAGTCTTGCCCTGTTGCCCAGGCTGGAGTGCAGTGACACGATCTTGGCTCACAGGAACCTCTGCCGCCAAGGTTCAAGCAATTCTCCTGCCTCAGCCTCCTGAGTAGCTGGGATTATAGGCACTCACCACCACACCTGGCTAATTTTTGTATTTTTAGTAGAGTTGGGGTTTTGCCACATTGACCAGGCTGGTCTCAAACTCCCGACCTCAAGTAATCCACCCACCTCGGCCTTCCAAAGTGCTAGAATTACAGGTGTGAGTCCCTGTGCCAGGCCAAAATGCATCACTTAATAGTTTTTTGTTGTTATTTTTTTAAAGTGAAGATTTGGTTGTACCAAATTCTGTCTTTGTATAACCGATTGTCTTTATTTTGCCTTCACTCTTGAATATTAGTTGACAGTTCTTTGTTTTCAGCACTTAAAAGATATTACTCCATTGTCTTCTGGCGTCTCTTACTACTCATGACAGTCTAATAATTTATTCTTTTCTCTCATAGCTTTGAATTTTTAAATCTTAATTTATGAATTTAAAAAATATTAGTATCATCAATGTGAATTAAATAAAAATTTCTAGCTCCTTTATGGCATGCATCTGAGCCCAGAGCATTTGCCTTAATCGTGATCATAGAAAAGGAATGGGCTTTGTGGTCAGGTAGATTTGATTTTGAAACAGAATTCTGACATTTGCTGCATTGATCTTGTGCAAGGAAATTCTCCAAGCTCCCTTTTCACCTCTTTAGAAAATTTTCTATTATTATCTACATTGCGGAGTTAATGCAATAATTCAATGATAATATATGCTTCCAAAATATTTGTTATAATAGTCATCATTATCTTGTCTTTGCTTCATTCTTATCTCTAATCTTAGGCAAGTCCTTCATGTTCTACCTCAGCTTTCTCGTCTGTCATATTGAGGGCAGTAATTCAGACCTTGCAGGGCTGTGTGAGAAGCAATTGAGAAAATGTAATGTCTAAAGTATTTTCTGCCCTCAATAAATGTTGCTGTGTTGTTATTATTAATTTTCTTTTACCTAAATAAAGGTAAATGAGGTGGTGGCAGTAGCATGGCAGAAAACTCAATTGTGGGTTGAATTCAATCTGCCTGCTCTGAGTCCACACACAAGTCCTCTCCTCTGTGGGTTTTTACTTCCACTCCTGACTACAGGGAAAGCAATTCCTGTCTCCTAGTGCTTGGTGGAAGCCTGAATGACATCGTGAATATTAAGGTCCTGCAATTTAGCAGATTCTACCTAAAAAAGAGCCAGGCCAGGCCATCTAAGCATAGAGAAGCCGTTAGGAAGGTTTGGTCACGGCCACTTGTTCTGGGAGCCGCTCCCTGACAGATGCCCACATGGCCTTCCTGGCCCTGCCCAAGTGAGCTTTGATGCTAGGTCAGACAACAGGCATGTAAAAAAATGAAACTGTGGAAATATTGTGCTATTGTGCCCCTCAGCTGTCACACCCAGGCTGCTTTTTAAACTGACATGCTGGAGTACTTCCGGGAACTATTATTACCTTCCAGATGTTCATAACAGTGAAACAAGCAGGCATTTGGTGAAAACCCAGAATGAAAGGGTAAAGGTGCTAGCACCGACTTGAGATCCAGGTACCCGAGGAAATAAAATCAGATCAGTCGACTAAAAATATGGTGTTTTTTAAAAACAGAAACTTTGGTTCACTCAGCTCCATTAGGACTAAAGGTTTGCCTGATAGCCTACCTTTGCTAACTAATTTTGCTAGGAACACTGCTTGCAGCAGAGAAAGAAAGTCTGCCTACTTTAGTTCACAGCATAGGTTCTTTCAGCGAAAAAGAATTAAGGAGAAGAGAGTGAAAAGGAATTAAGGAGAAGAAAGGAGTCAACTACCTTTGAAAGAGGCTGTTCTGGGAAGAGGTGATAGAGTCCCCCACGGCATCATTGTGATATTCCACACGATCATTGTAATGATCAGCCTGCTACGCTGACACACAAACCCTATACCCATTCACAGCGACAAGGATCGTGTGGGAGTTGTAAGATATATAGAGCTGGCCCCTGTGGCTGGGGGAGGGGGCCAGGGAACAGAGGGCTTTTTTTCCTAATTAGCTGTTTTCATACAGGGAACACATGACCCAAACACAACCACCAACTGCGTCTTTGACATATACAGGCAGAAAGGGGGAGCTGGGCTTTTGTATGCCGCAAATTCTTTCAACTTGCCTGTCACCCCAAGCTGCAAAACTCAACAATGAGTCAGATGAGCTGGGCCATTTCAGATAGTTTGCTAAATAGACTTGGAGACAGGTATTATTTCAGCCCACTCAGGGTTGAAAAATACTGTAAAACATTAATATCTCATTTTCCCCTTTTCTAAGTGATTTGTGATCACCTTCTTTTACCATTTGCCTGAGTTTCCAATATATCTATCCCAAAATAGTGTGCGGTTCAAAAAGAAACGCATTTCAAGGAGCCATATTTCTTAGTAAAGAATTCAACCCATTCATAAAGCCTAATCATTCTCCTACTCAAACTTTTTTTTTACGTTGACTGTTAACTTGGTAAGCACAGATGAATTTCAAAGAATATTGCAAAGGGAATTACTTTCCCTGTCTAATGAAAGGCACCTGCTAGCACATGAGGTCAGTTTAAAAATCAGCAAATTGAAGAATAGAGAATAAAGCATGGAGAAGATGCCCGCTGTGTGGATGTGGGTATGTGTGTTTGTGTGTGATATTGTTGATTTTCTGACTTGGAAGTAATGAAAAAAATCTCAAATATTTTCCAACAGTTCACTTAAGGGAAAACAGTTCTGCATGAATGATTTTTCCAGAGCTAGAGGTAACATGTGCTAACATTAATTGTGCTGAACTGGAAGTCATCAAAATGCCATGCCTGATGGCACTGCCCAGGTAGCAGTCACCAGAGCATTTCCATATACAGCTCAAAGAGAATTTCCATCTATAGCCAAGGATTCAGAGAACCTTCCAATGCTGAGATTAAAGAAATCCACAACAAAACGCTTCTCCAAGTGGGTAAACACAGTCTTTCCTGGACAAGGCTGTTTAGAAAAAATAGTGCCTTCTTTGTTTTCCCACATATTTACTTCATTGTATAGCACAACTGGAAAATGGTGACAAGACCATAAAAAGCTAGATGGAAAAGTGTCAAATTAAACCCACAGCAAAACCCAGAGCTGATTGGCTTAATTGGAGATAATGAGAAACAAAACCACAACCCTTACTTGCAAAGTAAAATAGAGAACTGAAGCAATTACCCAGAAAATTTACCAATGGCCCTTTGCCGAAATGCCTAGAAAACCGAGATGTTTTGGGATTTCAAACGTCTGGATAATGCTTAAAAGTCCCATCTCACTTGCCAGTGATGATCTGGACTCAGTACATATTCCTTTCTTTCTGGTGAAAAGTAGAAAACTGTCCTAAAATGTAGTGTAACATTCACCACAATTCAGTGATCAGGTTGCTGCCCACAGAGACTATTATCAGTCCCTCTGGGCAGAGATTTCAAGCCCTGTTATACTAGAAAGCAATAGATGAAGACTTGAGGTGGGGATGTCTCCTGGAGGTGATGAAGACTTATAGGGTCAGTGAAACAAAAGGGAAAGTGAATGCAAATGCCCTCTTTTAGGAATTAGACTAGAGTACATTTTTAAAGAAAACTTAAGGTCATCTACCCACAGCTACAGTATGATCAATCAAGCCATTTGCAAGAGGCTTCTTCATGTACCCAGTCTTTGGAAGTCCACAAATACAGGATTCTACAAATTTGTGCTGTGGAAGCAGCAATCACTGGGGAACACCTAGGAAAGGGGAGCACAGCCACTGCAATTTTTTCTTCTTTAAGCTCAGATAGTACTGTCTGTGGGCAAAACCACTCATTTTCCGATTGATACTTCATCTTTGGCATGTAATGCCATCTCTCTCCCTGAAAGTCCTGACAATGTCATGTCTCCCCAGAACAGATGTGTTTCAGGGTGGTGACCTTGCAGAGACAGCAAGTTAGACTGTGGTAGATTTGATGACCAGAGCCCAGAGAAAAAAGTATTTGGAGATGGAGAGGGCTGGCAGAGGCCTTACCGAAGCTGGGGGCACTATGCAAGGTCATGTCCCGGATCACCCTCGTGCCGAAACAGGACCACATCAAGAGGAACTGCTGGGCCACTTTCTTCAAAGACCCTTGTCTCTTGGCAGCCACCTACAAGAAAGTGAATGGCTTTAATAGTGGTTGACTTGACCTTTCATTTATTAGTGTCTCTTTGAAAAATGAGGCTGGTTGTGGTGGCTCATGCCTGTAATCCCAGCACTTTGGGAGGCGAAGGTGGGTGGATGATCACTTGAATCTAGGAGTTAGACACCAGCCTGAGCAACATGGCAAAACCCCATCCCTACAAAAAAAGAATACAAAAATTAGCTGGGGATAGTGGTGCACCCCTACAGTCCCAGCTACTCAGAAGGCTGAGGTGGGAGGATCACATGAGCCTGGGGAGGTCAAGGCTGCAGTGAGCTGTGATCTCACCACTGCACTCCAGCCTGGGCAACAGAGTAAGACCCTGTCTCAAAAATAAATAAATAAATAAATAAATAAAAAAGAGAAAAATGACAGGAAGGCTTATGAGCCTTCAAAGTCAATGCTATGGAGCAATCGTTTTTGTTTTGTTTGTAGCAGCAAAAATACTTTAAAAAATGAAATCTTATGCCAAGACTCAGTGTATCCAGCAGATAAAAGAGATGCTGACCTGATTGAATCAGGGATAGAAGACTCAAGAGTCCTGCCTCTAGCTACCTCTACCTCCTGGGGCCTCTCCTCAAAACTCTGTTCAGATAGCTCACCACAGGGCTTTGTCTTAGCCAGGTTCACAGAGGGCAGTGGTGGGCTGCAGGACCCAAGGCTGCCCTCTCAGCACTGGTTTACCAACCTTCACAACACAGCGGTCAACCATGGTATCCAGCCACTCAATGTAGGACTCGATGGGAGACTGCTCCTCCAAGAGGTGGTCAAACTCCTGATACACTGTCAAATAAAGGAGAGCCCCACCCTCATCACTCATTTGTATTTAACCAGAGCTATGTCTTAAAGAACAGAGGAACAAAACTTTGAATAAAGTAAAACTTTAAACAAATACAACTCCAACGTCTTAGCACAGCATTCAAGACTTTATAAAACATGCCCCAACTTACCTTTCCAAGATCATCTTCCATGCCTGTGAACACGTTAAACTGTGGCTACCTCATATTACTTGCCATTCCCTCCACAAGCCCTGCTTTTTTCATAACCTTAGTCTTTTTTTTTTCAGGCTGTTCCCACTACTTGGTTCCCCATGGCCCAACTGAAACCCCTGGTATGAAATCCCTTTAACCTTCATGCCCCTTGCCAGCAGAACTGATCACCCCTCCTCTACACTCACATAGCACTTTATTATTGGTTTTCTACCTTGATTATATGACTAACGGCACTACAGTATAGTTCAGTGTGCATGTGTGTCTCCCTGCTAGTTCTTTGTCTGATATCTTTATAAGCTGGTGCATTATCTGTGACCTAGTTGTTACCCAGCAAATTCTTGCTTGACTTAATGGGCGAGGCATTGCTACTCTCTTGCTGTCTGCCCAGGGTAGGGCACATTTGATAATTCAAATGTTTCTGGACCACAACTATATCAGGCAAGTCACTTCAGAAGCCTCTCTGTGTAGTAGGTGTTTAATAGATATTTGCTGAGTAAGTGAAACAATCTCTCAGCCCCTCAGTTTCCTCATTAGAGAGATAATCTTACCACTTTACAACCTGTCTTCACCTTAAGTCAGATAACTGAATCTGGAAGTGCTTTTTAATCAATAAAGTACTCTAGAAAATGGAAACATGGCTCTGGTGATCTCTAGTTTAAACATTTCTTTTTGTCACGTTTTTGTGTTTCTGTATGCAGAGATCAATAAATCAAACCACAATTCAAGATCATACATTTCTTTCATTTTCATTTGAGCAGTTTTTGTTCTCTCATTTTGAAGGACGGGCCCCTTTGCTCTATTTTACTTAGTTGATGCTTGCTACAAGAAATAAGATTCTGAGACCAGAAGGTCATAACACTAGAATGAGAATGGGCTTTAAAAGTCAATTTCATTGATCTGTCTCATTTTATAGATGAAGAGCTGTCTTAATGAGATTAAACAACCCACTAAAAGTCAGAGGGTAAATTAGTGACAGAGCCCAGGCTGAAACCCAGGTCTCCGGATTTCTCTTTGGTGTTTTCGGTCTCCATAATGCTATCTGTATATCTGAGCTATTGTGCTTTAATTCACGATGATCGTATTGATGGTGGTGTGATAAAAATGCTAAGAGCTAACATTATTGAGTGCTTGCCATGTACCCAGCACCCTTCTAAATGCCTCCCATGGATGCCTTAAGACAACCCCTAAAATGTGAATATCATAAGGGCAGGACTGTGTCATGTTCACTGTTTGACTTCAGTGCCTAGAACAGTGCCTGGTACAGAGTAGATGCTCAAATGTTTGTTGATTGAATGGATGAACAACCCAATGAGGTAGGTACCATTGTTATCCCCCATTCTACAAGTGAAGAAACAGAGGCAAACAAAGATGAGTAACTTTCCAAAGGTTGTTCTTTCACAAGTAGTGAATACCAGAGGCAAAACTCAAACACAGCCTGACTCAAGTGCTTGCCTCCTAACCACTTAACTATGCTAGCACTGGACTGTGTACCAAGCATGTGGCACACATTGTCTCATTTAATCCCTTCACATGAGTCCCATTTTACAGAAATGGAAACCAAGGTCACAGTGCGCTGGAGCCAAGGTTTGAATCAAGGTCTTTTGCGCATCCCAGCCCCATGCTGTGTAAGAGCAAGGTTTGAACTAAGGTCTGTTGGGCATCCCAGCCCCAGGGATCCCAGCCAACGGACCTTGGACATGTGGCTGGGATGCCCAACAGACCTTAGGCAGTTAGAATTATAACTCATTCTAATCAGCTTGCTTAAGTACTAATGTGCACTTTTAAAATCTAACATAAGCTGAGCATTGCCAGCCGAGATCTACATCACAGAGGTGATGGTAACCCCCTAAGCAAGAGTTTGCAGATTTTTCAGCTGGCTGTGAGGAAAGAAGAGCACTGTACACAGTTGTCCCACACCTGCTCAAGCTGACCTTTGGTCCAACTTCCTGTGTGTTCAGGGACTTCCCAGCTGTCTGGTTGGGAGGTGCAGGGTTGATACCCATGTGCTGGACCACCTTGAGGCTTGGTACCCTACCTCAATTGCCCCTGCACAGCACTGCATTATATGGCATTGTTCTCTTTGGTAAGATGCAACACATCTGTAAATACATGTTCAAGGTCTGATTTGCCATTAACTGTAAGCTCCGTGTCGGGAAGGGATGTGTCCATCTTACTCACTGCTGTTTGCCCAGCGTCTAATACAGTGCCTGACTTAGGACAGGCATTCAGTAAGGACTAGCTGGGTTGAACTCAACCATGGCACTTCCCCAGAAGAAGAATACAATCACAGCTTTAAAGGGCACCATTCTGCTCTGGACCTAAGGGAACTTGAAGAGAAAGCCACAGAAGGTTCTTTCTTGAGAGAGGCAGCAGTGACCTCCATGGTGCTCCAGCAAAGGCTCAGGGCCTGGTCCCTTAAGCGAGCAATGCTGATTGTATTTTTCCCTATGAGTCTGGTTCACATTTTCCTCCTCATGAAAGGCACTGAGTGGGGAAGAGAACGGAGTCAAACACTGCTAGGAGAGTTCACAGAGCTAAGAACTAGGTTCACTCTGGGTTTTCACTCATCTTTCTGGTGTTCCATGGACCTTGCTGGACATCTGCTTGATGCCTGGCCCACCGGGAGTTCCTAGGGACACAATGATCAAAGGTACCCCCAGTGCTATTAGGGTGTGTAGGGCCATGCTTTCTGTTTACCTTCCAGTAGGGTACAGGGAAAAGCAGAACAGGAAGCATGATTGTAAGCACTTGGAAAGATCCTAAAACCACCCACATTTCCTTTTTTTTTTTTTTTTTTTTTTTTGTCTCCTCTGCACATTCTTAATATGAGCAGCACTAAGGCCTGGTGGTGAAGCCGAGACTAGACTTGGGTTCAGCTCTATTGCTTAGCGGCTGCATAACCTTGAGATAGGTTCACCAACTTTCTGAGGCCGTTTTCTCATCTCTAAAGTGGGGGTGTTAACAGTGTCTTTCTCATGGGGTTGATGTGGAGATTGAATGGGACCATGTATGTGTTGGATTTGACACAGGAGCTTGCTTAGAATAGGCAGTAAATAAGTGGAATTATTATTTTAGTGATGATCTCTAAAATTCTTAACAGGGGAAAAGTGGGCTGGGGGCAGCTGTGAAGGAAGAAGTAACAGCCTGAGCTGAGCTTTCAACTAAGCCAGGAAAGAAGCCCTGGGGAAAGTCCACATATTCAAACATTTCAGCCATTCTATTTGTTTTTGAAAAGGGCTTAATGGGAAAGAGATCTCTAATAGGACCCTCTTAGGGAACTTTATTTGTTTAGAGGCAACTCAAGCTTAGACTGGGTAGCTGAAAAAAGAATTCCCTCAAGACAGCAGTGCAGAAGGCATATACTAAGAAATCTGAAGGGCCTGAGGCTTTCAGAAATACCCCTCTTCTTAGTGGTAGAGCCTCTCTGCCAATCCCTAAGCAATGTCACTGCTGGGATCCTAGGCCTCACCCCACTGAGAACGTGGAGGTGGCATGCTCTCAACACCTTTCTGAGACCTGATGGAAGGAGTGCCCACTCACCTTTCCTGACCTCATGTTGTCTAATTAAGGAGGCAGCCTGTAGATGCTGATGGATGGATCCAGGGTCCCTGGGCTGGGGGATGCCCTGGGCAGTCAGCTGGGATAGGCATCTAAGGAATAGCAGAGATGTGCTAACAATGATGGTGTTCTCTGGCCCTCTCATATTGCTTTAGTACTGAGAACAAATATCCCGTCCACATCAGGATAATATTTGGAGCAGTATACTTGCAGCCTGCATGTTGGAAGTCTTTGTTCACTGGGACATGAACATGTATTCACAGAAGTAAAACACCATCCACCTGCTTCTCAAACATTTAACGTGACTGAAAGGTTCACCTGCCAATAGGTGGGCTGACTCATGTGACCCTCAAATGAAAAATAGGCAGCATATCTAGCTGACTCCAGGCTGACATACACTGAGAGAGGGAATAAGCTTTTGTTCTCATATTTAATGCCACCTTCACGGAACTGTGGCTGGTGTTCAGGTCACATGTCGGGCCCTTTGCATGACATTGGGTGCTGCCCAATTGCAGCAGAATACTCTTTACCCACCAGTGTTGACACATGTCCTCTTAAGTCAATTAGCCCTTCCTTCTGGACTGACTCATTTAAAAGGAACAATAAGGAGGAGGAGATGCTGGAAAGAAGGACAGGATGGGGATGCCATTTCAGTATTTACTCAGATACTTTTTCTTTCTTTCCTTTAAAAACAGAAACAGAAGGACAGCAATCCCTGGTGGGACATCTTACGTTGGATGATGAGTTTCCGGTGTTCATCGCGAGAGTCTTCCATGGTGTAAAGTGTTTGCTTGGTGATGCTGTTCAGGTCTACGTTCCTCCAGTCTTCCAGCATTTGGAATGTGATGTCTGCACTGTGGATCACTGTTCGAGATGCCTATAATCCAATCCAATCAACTCATTAGCTCATGGGTTGTTAGGTTAAAACCTCTTCACTGTTTTTCCTTTATGCCTTGTTAATGGATCTGCTTATGGTATTTTGCAAACTACCTTGAAATTATGGGAAATTCAATTTCAGGAAAGCACCAGAAGACTCCGCAACTCAGAAGACACAGATGCTGTTTTCTCCTGTGGCTCCTTCCACACATCTCTTTTTCTCTACAAGAAACTACCAGGGTGGGCTGGGCCAAACCAGACCCTGCTGTTTCCAGTCCCTTTGGTCTTGACCTCATGGATCAATCGGATGAAGCCTGAGATCTGTCAGCTTTCTGATGTAAGCCTGTGGGATGGGAGCTCTGTGCTGAATAATCCTTGTGCCTTTAGTGCCTGAGAAGCTACAGGCCGAGATTTAGAAGTGTTCTTGCTCCCCCTTGGGCCTGACTTAATCTCAGAAATTTCAAAGTGTGTATTTTTCATATAAATACATTCTGAAGCAGTTTGTGCTCTAGTTTTCTGGTTTTGCTTTTTTTTAAAAAAAAAAAAAAATGTAACTATAATGATTAAAACATGAATAATTGAGTTGGGGGAAAGGGAAACTATACCATACATCTCAGTAGTTTATTAATGGGTGGGTGGATGGATGGATGGATGGTTGGATGGATGTTTATGGTGTGTGAATAATCATATATATATATATATATATATATATATATATACACATTTTTTTTTCTTTAAATCTGTGGCTTTTTCACAGAACCCTCATTAGTGAACTTAAATTCACAGGTTGGAACAATATCATCAAGTTGAAACAATACTGATAAAAGCTAAGAAAAATATATATCTAGGGATCATTTCCTTTACTTGCATGTTTTCAAAATGTCTTTTAACAAAATAAAAAAATGATTTAAAATACACAAAGATATTGTCAAGTCTCCTAATGCTTGTATATGTCTAGGCAAAGGTAAATACTGACAACCCCTTGTTGTACCCAGACGATCCAAACACAAGTAAAATCTTAGTTAAATAATTGTAGAACTCTTTAAAGGTCACAAAGGTGTAGAATATATGAGTTACGTGAATCTCTAATGATAATGAAAACAACTGAATGTAAAGGTCAGGTGTCCAGGATTCCAACATACCTAGTTCAAATCCTGCCCTTGTTGCTGACCAGCAAGTAGATTAACCTCAGCTTCCTTATCTATAAAATGTGATATAATAAGTACCTATCTTTTTTTTCCTTGAACATGTTCCTTCAGAGATGCATTTTGAGCTATTTTATTACAATGAAATGAACTGTTTACCAAAGAGTAAATTCTGTAAGCAAGTGTTTAGAACATGGTTTTTTTTTTTCCCCCTTTTTGGAGATGGAGTTTCACTCTTTTCACCCAGGCTGGAACGCAGTGGCTTGATCTTGGCTTACTGCAACCTCCACCTCCCAGGTTCAAGTGATTCTCCTGCCTTAGCCTCCCAAGTAGCTGAGACTATAGGCACGTGCCGCCACACCCGGCTAATTCTTTGTATTTTTAGTAGAGACAGGGTTTTGACATATTGACCAGGCTGGTCTTGATCTCCTTACCTCAAGTGATCTGCCCACCTAGGCCTCCCAAGGTGCTGGGATTGCTGGCATGAGCCACCGTGCCCCACCTAGAACATGCTTTTTAATGGTGTCTCTTACCATCATGTTTAGGGTCTTAGTGCCTACGTCTTAAAGGAGGGCTGCTGTTGAGGATTCCTTGAGATAGTGTTTGAAAAACAGAGTGCATAGTGCAGGGAGCTCAATAAAAGTGGCTACTGCTATTCAGATCGCTTCTTTCAATGATTGTGTTGATTCCTCAAGGCCTTTGCACATGGTGTTATTGCTGGCTGGAACATTCTTCTCCCTCCTTGCCCAAACAGCCCCCTCTAGGATGTATGCTCCAGCTTAAATGTCACATCCATAGAAAGGCCATCTCTGACCACTTTATCTACATAGGACCTGAATGCCTTGTAGTTTTCTATTTCCATTCTGTTTCTTTTGTAACATTTAACACTTTTAATTTATTTCCTGCTGAGGGCAAGTACCACTAAGCACAGCACTGGGCACACAGTCGGCACCCAAAAGATTTTGTGAAGTGAATGGCTGAGATGGGAATGTCAAGTGCTTACTTGCCCAGTGTATCTGAAAGAGCCTGGATGTGAGAATCTTGGGTCTAAGTATATGGGGTAAGTCTTCAGTTGGATGTTGTTTAGTCTGACTTGCTGTGTGTGTGTGTGTGTTTAGGAAAGCTCACTGGGATACTAGCTGGTGTTTCATTTCCAGCCCTAACCCCAGTCCTCTGATCTGGGAATGTGTCTGAAAGCTGTCCAGTAAGGATGGAAAGGTGGCATTTGCCAATTACATACCGTTTTTGTGCGGAAGGTGGAGAGGGAACGTGAATGAGTGTCCCCATGCTTATGCAACACGTGGTTATAGGCATGGGTGTGTATGCTTTTATCTACATGTGCATTAAAGGGACAAAGTCCTCTCTAAATTGTCTGATCCCAAGAGGGAGGCACCAAAGCCATGTCTAGTTCCCTAACATGACCCAAGAGCCACTCTCCCAAGCTGGAAAAAAAGAACCAGATGGCCAGGCTGGCATGCGTCCTCAGAAATAAGGCAGCATTTCTTTGTTAGGCCAATATTCATTTTCTTCCCTGAATCCCATTAATCTCTCAGGCTCGGCCCTGGCACCAGAACAATGCCCAGGTGTAGCCCCTGTAGCAGCCTGCATGAATCTGGAGGAGTTTACCCTGGTCTCCTCCAAATCATCCCCTGTGCTGTCCATGCCAGGGGCAGGACAGGAACAGTGAGGTATATGTGGGCATCGTATTATACTTTCTGGTTCCTGGCCTGGGACCCTCTTTCAGGCCACTCTAACTAGAAACCCCTCCCTCCCACCTTGACATTGAGCCCACCCAGAACCAACAGCACCTTAAAGGAGAGGCTGCAAACACAAACACAGGAAGCGGGCAGGCAGGTGACATTCAAGAAAGAGGTGGGCCCGGTGTGAGAGAGTTGGTGGGATGAGGACAGTGGCCCTGCGGAGAAGCTTGGCCCAACAGCTGACAGCTGCCCCGGGGAATGCAGCTCTGGGAGCAAGTTGTCAGCTCTTGAAGTTTTTCTACAGGCAATATGGGTGTTTATCTGTCATCTCCCAGTTTCAACTGTTAGTGACCATGTGAAAACATTGTTTTGAACATATTCAAATCAAACAACAATAACCCCTCACATCTGAATGGCCACTGATTTGCCCCCTCTGCTTTAAGGTCATTAATATTTTAATATAATGTTAATTGGTTGCCTTAACAGACTTAGAGTCCCTTCACTAAAGTGCAAAATTAATAGAAATGTAAAGGTATATACCATCAAGCTGTAACTACAGAGTTGATAGGGGCATGCATGGGGATCTTCCACTTTTACTTAATACACTTATATATTTAAATTTTTTAAATAGCAAGCGTATGTCACTTTTGTGCTAAAAATAATGCAGATCCGGAAAAACTAAACAAAACTGGGCAAATATTGAATATATTATGTGGCTTTGAACTCTTTTGGATGATGCAACAATACAAATCATTCTCTTAATCTGTTTGAATCATTTGACTCAACCACTACAGACATTTTGAGCTGGATAATTAAGAGAAACACAGAACTGTGGACCTAGAACATATCTGAAAGGTTAAGGGGCAATTGATACCAGAAATTATTTTGTATATTTGTTGAAACTGTTTAGTTATTGGCTAATGTTTTCATTCCTTATCTGTAGAAATTAAAAATAATAGTGAGAGTGCCCTGTTAACCTGAAAGAACCTGCAGAAGTTGTTTTTGTGGATTTGCCCCCTCATTTGCAATGATAGCAGTGGTTAAAACACGTAATGGAGGACAGCTACCTGGCAGAGATGATTTAGTGATGTTTGCCGTCTCAGAATTTGGGAGAACCTTCTCGACACTGCAAGGAGAAAAGAATTAGTTTGAAATATTTCCATGCTTTATGATTCTAACTTGGATTTTCCAGGGGCAGATTTCAAAAAGTAGTCTCCTTATCTTGCCTCCATTTGTCTCACTGCCCAATCCCATTTCATGTACCCACTGGCGAAACCCTGCACTTGATTCTTTGTTCTCCCACGTGGGCTTCAACAGCTATTTCCTAATGGTGACATTTGGGATACATATTTCAAAGTCATGCACCCGATACACTCGCAGGTGTGAGAAATGGTGGCGTCAATCAACCGTGAGTAAAAGCAATTATTTACTTGACTTTCATTTTGCTAATTGCAAGCTCAATCACTTCTCCCCATAAATAATTGCAGGAATCAAGTGGAAGCTTTGAAGAAGCCCCTTTAAAAAGTAATATATCTAATAGTAAACCTTGATTGAGCCTCAGCGGTGTGTGGGGCTAGGAGGTGCTTCTGGGTTGGAACCCTGGCTTTACATTCATAATCTGTCCTTTTTATCAAATGATCTCCATGACCTATTTGCACGTTTTGATGATTACTGCAGCTAGGAAAAGGTCTTGTTTCCTACACTGACATAATAGGCTGATAATCTAAAGTAGGGTGATCTTATATCTGTGGATTTCAATGCAGATGAGACATGTGCCTGCCCTAGCTCTTCATTCTTAAAGAGTTGTTGGAGCGGGGCTTGTTTCCACCCCTTGAACATTCTCGAAATACACTCCCAGGCTGGGCTCCCTGGGAAGAACAGCTGCCTCCAGACACACACAGGTTGGAAGGTCCAACAAACCTCCTCGCCACCAACTTTGAACAGGTTTATTTTGTTGCCATAAATAAAATGGGTGAGAGCATTCTTGGTAATTTCTGAACTGGTCAAGTAATAGAAATTTCCCTAGGATTATTCTAATTTGTACTCAGAGCTGGCTTGATTTGAAAAATAAGGTGTGGGGTGGAGGAATGGGGGTGGGAGGGGCAGATGGACTTCTAATTTTCCAGGCTGATCAATCGTTAATCCTTCTCCTTAATTACTTTTTCTTTAACTTTGTGATGTGGAATTTAGTGCTCATGAAAAGAAAAGAGCTGAGAGCCATGAAATAAAGCGGGCTTTATCAATAGGTGATGGCCACTGCAGGCAGCCTCAAAGAGCGTCTGAAAGGACTCCCTTGGCCTGTGGAGAGAGGGTAATTTGATCGCCTTCATTTTGCTCCCTGGCACTTATTTCAGGCAATAATAGCAAGCTGTTGTATTCAAATGGGGCTTTAAGAAATGTAGATTTAAAAACTTTATTTTGCTGATAATAACTTCATCTTTGTTTAACAGCAACAAATGAACTGTACATGAGTCTCCCTGCAAGCACAGGCACACTGAGACAGAAAAATAGAAAACGAATGCTGGGGAATGGGTGCCAACACTCTGCAAAGAAAGGGTTTATGGTCTCAATCCCTTTGTGAGAAATATTAATTTGGCTTTCTAATTAGGCAGAGAATGCGTGAAGCTCTTAAGCTGTTCTCTCTCTCCTGCTACCACCATTTTACAGGCAGGAACTCTGAGGAAATCTCAGATCTGAGTTTGATTCCTGGACCCTACTTATAGCTGTGTGCCTGTGTGGCTTTGGGGCAACTTTCTTTGCCTCTCAGAGCCTCATCTGTAGAATAGGGATACTACTTCCTACATTGCAGAGATGGCATGAGGATTAAATGAGATAAGGAGAATGGTGGTGGTGAGCAGAAACTTTAGTGTCAGACAGACTTGGGAGAAAATCCTGTCTCTGCTACTCAGTACCTCTCTAAGCTTAATTCCTCTTCTGTAAAGAAGTGTGCCACCTATAATAAACATTTTATGAGGATTAAATATATTTATATATGTAAAGTAATTAGCATACTACCTGGTGCTTTATAGCCAATCAGGAAATGGTAGCTGCTGCCACTATTGTTATTAACAACCTATGTAAAATGTTTGGCACTAAAATGTAATTTTTTTTTTGAGACGGAGTCTTGCTCTGTCGCCCAGGCTGGAGTGCAGTGGTGTGATCTTGGCTCACTGAAACCTCCACCTCCTGGGTTCAAGCAATTCTCTTGCCGCAGCCTCCGGAGTAGCTTGGACTATAGGCACATGCCACCATGCCCGGCTAATTTTTCTATTTTTAGTAGAGACAGGGTTTCACCAGTGGCCAGGCTGGTCTTGAACTCCCGACCTCGTGATCCGCCTGCCTCGGCCTCCCAAAGTGCTGGGATTACAGGTGTGAGCCACTGCACCCAGCTTAAAATGTAATTCTCTCTTCCATTCCACTCCCAACTCAATACTTACATTCAAACTTGATGTTTCGCAAGTTTTCTGGGAGGTCGTGGAGAGCCACTTTTAGCCACTCATCCAGTTGCTTGGCAAACTTTCGAATCACCTGAGTTAAGCTAGAAAGAGAAACGATACGTTTTAAGTGCTGCACATGTTGCTCAGTTCCTCCCAACAGGCCCCTAGAAGGTTTTATTTCCCCTAATCATGTTTTGGCTACTACCAATAGGTGCCATTTGCAATAGCAACCTCAGAGACAGTGCCAACAGCCCAAGCCCTGTGGAGAACTGGTGGGTCTGAGAAGGGCATGAATAGAATGTACTCTGCAGGTCACTGATGCCCACTGCAAGGCTTGGTGGCATCCAGAACTATTTATGCAAGCAAAATATGCTCCTTCATCCTTTCGAAGAGCTTGTGTGAGGGGTGAAGAAGTGGGCCATGGGCCTAAGAAAGCAGTTTTGTCCAATTCTCCCAGGCAGGCAGGAACCCCGTTTGCAACATAACTGCCATGCCTGCCCACCCAGCTTACCAAACTGCTTGCCATTTGGTGGGAACTGGGAAGGAACAGCATATTTTTAAATTAGTAAACAACCCTGACATGGGCCTTGAAACCACATTAGCTTCCAAGAGTCAAAGACCATATTAGAACAGGAGTCAGGAGGGAACTGGAGAGGCGAAGCATTGAGCAGGGCAGTGGGTTGCAATAAGATGGGAATTTGGACTTGAGAAGATACTGGTCACCGTTTTCAGGCTCTTGTTATCAAAGCCATCTGCTCACAGGTCTAGGTTTGCTCTCCTTCACAAAGTCCTCCTTGGTTGTGCCAGACACAGGGACATCTCCCCTGTTGACCATCCACATCATCCTTGCCTTCCACCAACACCACCTAGCCTGCCCTGGTTCGGTCTTTCACCTACTGTCTCCTGTCAGACACAAGATCACCAACCTCCAACCTGCTGGGCAGCCCCATTTCTCTCTGGTCACACACCCTTTCCTTTCTCATGACTATCTCCAACCTTCTTCAAGATGCTTACACCTCTAATCTCCCAACTCTTCCCTCCCCACAAGTGGGTGGAATCACCTCCTACTTCTCAGGGGGAAAAAAACACAAAGGATGGATATCAACACTCAGCTACCTCCCTGGATCATCTCTTCCTCCTTTCTAATAGAATCCAGAAGTGATCCTTCCTTTTGCCATCCCCTGCTGCTTTTTCAGGAACTCTTCATTACGGACGGTCCCTTCTCCTGTATATTCAGCTTTTTCTTTTCTACTGGATCACTTCTCATCAATTTTTAAGGAGACAGTCTTGCTCTGTTGTTCAGGCTAGAGTGCAGTGGCACAATCTCAGCTCACTACAACCTCCACCTCCCAGGTTCAAGAGATTCTCGTGCCTCAGCCTCCCAAGTAGCTGGGATTATAGGCACGCACCACCATGCTCAGCTAATTTTTTGTCTTTTTAGTAGAGACAGGGTTTCACCATGTTGGCCAGGTTGGTCGCAAACTCCTGACCTCAAGTGATCCGCCCGCCTTGGCCTCCCAAAGGGTTGGGATTACAGGTTTGAGCTACTGCGCCCAGCCCTGCTCATCATTTTAATGCATTTAAGAATGTCTCACCTTAAAACAACAACAAGAAACCCTCTTATTTCCTCCACTCTATCTCCTCGAGCCATTGCCCTTTCTCCCATGTCACAAACTTCTTCAAAGTGCTGCCCAATTCTTTATCTCCTTTCCTTCACCTCCCATTCCCTCCACACCTCACTCCTGACCTCAGCCTAAACAGCTGTCACCTAAGCAGCCCCCCATGTATAATTCCAAACCCAGTGGACTCATCATGGTCCACATCTGCTTGACATCTTGTCAGCATTCGATTCTGTCACCTGCACCCTCCTTTTGGAAACACTCATTTCCCTTGGCTTCTGTGACCCTCCTTCTGAGTGCTCCTCCCCAGTCGCAAAACTCCTGCCTTCTGTCAGGTCATTATGCCTTCCAGTTCTTCATGTCTAGCCCTAGGCTTTCTTCTCACAAAGCTTTCTTCCTTCCCTGGGTAATTTCTCCAGGCCCACAGATTCACTAAATCTGTGAATTCACTGTCTGTGTAGATTCACCGTCTACGCTCCCTTTTGCACCTCCAGCTCAGAGATCTCCAAGCTGAACTCGTGATTTCCCCCTCGCACCTGCTTCTTTTCTTGTGTCCTCTATTTCAGTATGAGGTCTACTTTTTATTTTATTTTTATTAATAACTTTTTTATTTTCAAAAATTTCAAACATACCCCAAGATAAATAGCATAATAAACCTCCAAGAACCCATAACCCAGTCTCAACAATTGGCATCATTTTTGCCAGTTTAATATCTTGTATTTCACTTTTTCTTTTCTGGAGTGTTTTGAACAAATCCAACATGTCATTTCACCCCTAAAAACTTAGTGTGCATTTCTAACTGGCAAGGTTTAAATACATATGTGTATGTGTATACACACACATGCACACAATGTGCGTGCAACATTGAAATCCTCCATGCCATTAGTTTATCTAATAGAATGAACAGTAATTCCTAGTATCATCTACAGCCCAGTCTGCATTCAGATTTCTCTCTTTCTCCCAAAGACATTGTTTAGTGTGTTTGAATCAGAATCCAAACAAGGTCCATACATTGTATGAAAGATTTAACATTGCCTTGTTCTATTTCTTAAATCCTTTTTTTTCCTATTTTGTGCCATTTATTTATTGGTGACATCATGGCATTTGTTCCCTGGAATGTCCTATACTCTGGTTTGGTTGAGCTCTGTCTTGTAGTGTCATGTAATCTATCCATCTATCCCATCTGCGTCTAAAGACTTGATTAAATTCAGTTATAATTTCTTTAGGCAAGTATCCAGTTTTGCAGACGCTATTTTGAGCGCAGTCTGTCTTTCCACTACCATGTATCACAGATTTTGCTTCCAAATTACTTCCCAAGCACAGCCACTTTTCTTCCTTTTCCCCTCTAGTTCAGGTTGTCATAATCTCTCATCTGGACTTACAATAGCTTCCTGAGTCCATCCTGCCCTGCTCACCTTCCACCTCCATTTCATCTTCCATATTGTGAGAGGGACATTTCCAAAACACCTGTAATTCTTACTGAAACTCCTCAGTGTTTTCACATTATTCTTAGCATAAAAACCCCAATTCTTGCTGCAGCCCCCAAGGCCCTACCTTGCACCTTCTCCCTTTCTCTGCATTTTGGACCTCTGGCCTCCAGCTGGCTCTGTCCCCTCAGGACCTTCACCCCTGGCATTGTTTCAGCCAAGAGTATCTCTTCTCTCTTCACCTGCTCAGCTCCTCCTTACTCAGCTAATCTCAGACTAGATGTTACTTCTATAGGCAACCTTTCCCTGAAGCCCCCGGACCAGGTCAACACCCCTGACGGATCCTCCTGAAAGGCCATGGAGTTGTGACAGTTTGTTGTTATGTACCAACTTGTGTGATTATCTGGTCAATGTACCTCTTCCCCACTGTACCCTCCATGCAGTGGGCAAGGACTATGTCTGTTTTGCTTATCACTATATCCTCAGCACCTAACATGGTGCCAGACACATACTAGGCACATAAGAAATGCTTGTTAAGTCCACTGTAAAAATGAATGGGTCTCCATCCCGAGATGGACAACAGGCCTCAGATATATTTCCCATAAGGCCTTGTCCAAACTGTCTCCCTCCCCATCCTCCTTATCTCTGGCTGCAGCTTCTCCCACTGTCTCCCCAGCTTACTCCATTCCCATAGCACCATCCTCCATCCTGTTTCTCCAACACTCCAGGCCTTGCTTACCTCACCGGGACCTTTGCACTTACGGTCTCTTCTGCCTGGAAGCACTTGCCCCAAATAGCAGTTCACTTCCTGATCACCTGGTCTAAGAGATGTCTCCCTAAGCTCCAACTGGCTCCATCTCCTGCAGCCTCTATGCCTTCTTGACATACTGTCCTCTGTGGGTGTCCACCTGCAGCTTCCCCTCCTTCCTTTGCTTTTATTTCACCTCCCATCTCCTTCCCTAGGCTGGGATGCCAGGGTCTGTCCTCCACTTCTAGGGACACACTTTTCCTCCCTCTTGTGCAGGTGGCTGCCAAGTCTACAGCTTCAGCCTTCTCCTACATCTTAACTCCACACTCACAGCTCCCTGAATGACCATCAGCAGTGATGCTACTGCAACTGCAACAATGGTGAGAACAGCAGTTACCCTTTAATGAGTGCAATGTGCCAAGCACTAAACACTTTGCATGTACTTTCTTAATTAATCCTCACCTCAGATCTAGAAATACGTATTGTTGTTAGTCCCAACAGAGAAGTGGGAAACCAAGGCTCACAAAAGTTACTTTACTTGTGCAAGGAGATGCAGCAAGTGGCAGAGCCAGGATTCAAGCCCAGGTCTGTCTGACTCATAACCACTGTCCTACTCCACTTTGATGAAAGTCCCCACATTGTGCACTTTGACGTCCCTTGCTGCTCCCCATCTCCAGTGCCCTCTGCCTTTCTGACCGGTGTTGCTATTCCTTCAGCGTTTCAGGCTTGGTCCTCAGTCTTTTCTTTGCCTCTTTGACTTCTCCTCCCTGCTCAGACCACACACACACACACACAGGCACGTGCACATGGATACACACACTTTCTTACTTCGCTAACCCAATTGCTATTAACAACCACTGTGTCAAGATTACTTGGAAGAAGTGAAAAACCCCTGATTGCGAGTGATTTCCCTTTCCTATAAATGGGAATGTATGATCCATGGTTATCTCTATAATAGTGTCTTTTTTTCTTCCCCTGAATTTCAGTGTGCTCTTCTGAGTTGGAAAGGAAGGGATGGGTCTGAGCTAGTGGGTGGGGAGCTGTGCCTCAGCCTGGGCCTGTTCAGGGTCATGAGTGAGAACTTCTAGTGCCAATTCTCATTTCCATGAAGCCAAGCACAGGGCTTGGTACAGAAAAGGCACTCAAAGAAGTTTGAGGGATGAATGAATACATAAAACCGTGAAAAGTCAACTCTCAATTGGAGCCTGATCTTTTGAATAACTTTGTCTTCCTGATTTAATGAAAAAGGCACTTGATTGGTAAGCCAAAGATTGCAGTGATAATTATTTAACCATGTAATTTTTTTTAAAGTCTCCTTTGGCAGACTATAAGCTCAATGAGGCCAGGAAGCATGCTTATCTTACGTAATGCTGTATTCCGGGACCCAGGACAGTCCCTACCACATTGTAGTAATCAATAAACATTTGTTTAATGAATGACTGAATATTTGTGGTTTTCTTGAATGAATATTTGAATCCTGACTATTTCATTTACTTGCAGGTGAAGGTAGACAAGTCCTATTGCAGTCTTTGTTTTTTGTTTTGAGACAGGGTCTTGCTCTGTCACCCAGGCTGGAGAGTCCAGTGGCACCATCTCAGCTCAGGGCAACCTCCAGCTCCTGGATTCGAGCTATTCTTGAGCCTCAGCCACCCAAGTAGCTGGGATTATAGGCGCCCACCACCATGCCCAGCTAATTTTTGTATCTTTAGTAGAGACAGGGTTTCTACTTTGTATTTTTAGTAGAGACAGGGTTTTGCCATATTGGCCAGGCTGTTCTCAAACTCCTGGCCTTGAGTGATCCACCCACCTCAGCCTCCTAAAGTGCTAGGATTACAGGCATGAGCCACCATGCTCACCCTTCATTTCAGCTTTTAAGCTTTAACCTCCACATTTGTAAAAAAATAAGCCAATTATAGATAGGAAGGCAGGAGTTAGCATTTGATTTGTACCCCACAAACTGCTTTATACTAAACAGCAAATGCCATATGTGTATAAAGCATTATTAAAAGAATATGAATCTTTCTTATAAAGATGTGTTCTACTAAGTCTTCAGAAGATATCTCTGTGGTACAAAATATAAGTGGAGATTTGGTCACAGTTCACTTGATCAGTGCTGAGAAAGATTTTAATAACAAAAAGCCTTTAAATGGGTCCTATTATGTATATAATATAGTCATATACACATTATTATAAAAATTGAAATTCAGTCTTAAAGTAGAACATTTGAATAATGCAGAAAAGGATGAGACTAAAATTTGGCCATAATCCCCTCTGGAGGTAACTTCTGTTAGCCTATTTGGATGTGTTTCTGTTCTACACACAAAATGGAAAGTTGGAAAGAACATCATTCCCACCATAACAAGAAAAAGCTAAATAATCTACAAAAGTATAACTTTAAACCATCAGAGAGCTGAGGTCACAATCACACAGCCTGGAGTTTATGGAAAGAAAGGTACCTCCAATGAGAGAAGGCCTTGGGGACTGGCTCACTTGCAACAGAGGGAAGAAAACAGGGTGTTACATACAAGTGGGTGAAATAAATTTTGCTAACACTTTTAACACATTTCTAACGGGCCAGTATGAACTACCATGAGAGTACAGAGCTCTGAGAATGACAGATACAAAGGAAGTTCACATCTGTTTGCAAGCCCTTCTCCACAGGCCTCAACAGGTGTTCATGAGGAAGACTGGAGCAGGACAGGAGGGCAGAAGAAGCCTTTCTCAGAGGTACTGTTTGGAGGAGGGGAACAGCTGTTGCTGTGGAAAAAGCGTGATGTTCCACCAAGACCTTTCCCCGTCATGGAACAAAAGCCTCAATTATCTAGGGGAAGAGCAGAAAACACTGTTGACCCCAGGGAATAGGGAGGATCCATTGTAGGTGGGGGAAAGACGAAAAGAGAAAGCTCTCTAACCCTGGTAGAAACCACCAAGGGCTCAGACCACTAGAGATTTGTTTCTGCAATGAGACAAGATGACTGAGACAACTCTGAGATCCAAAGCACAGGGCTTACTTAAGACTGAAACATGGCTGAACAAAAGAGAACTCCCATTCCTATTTCCAACTCCGATCAGGCTAACAAGCACCAAGTCTTAAGAAACTGTGTGCATAGGGAACGCCTAAAGGTAAAGGAGAAGGCACATTAAAGGAAACAACCCAACAAACTTCCAATCTAAGGACAAAGTACCCCAGAAGAATTTAAATCTGTGCTACACTAAAAGTAACTATAGGAACAACAAAACCCAAATGCAACGAACTCCCAAATAAACTGCCTCAGTTCATATTCAGAGCCTAGGGGAAGAGGCATGCCCATTTCCAGGCATAAGTACTATTTATCCCAATCTATACTCTTCTACACACTGTTTGGCAGCCAATAAAAATTATGAGATAAACAGAAAATCAAGAAAAAGGACCTACTGTCAAGAAATAAAACAATCAACATAACCAGACTATCAGACACGTGATTTAAAATTTAAAATTACTATGATTAATATGTTAAAGGCGCTAATGGAAAAGGTAAACAAGCATGAACAGAGGAAGAATTTCAGAAGGACACATAAATAGTAATAATTATTACATTATTTATTAATGTAATATTAACATTACATTAATAATAATAATTAACAATTAATGTAATTATTATTAAAGACATGTCCTGCTCCATCATCCAACCTCTATCATAATTCATTGTAACCTCAAATTTCTGGGCTCAAGTAATCTTCCTGACTTAGCATCCTGAGTGGCTAGACTATAGGGATGAGCCGCTATACCCAGCTAATTTTTTTTGTAGAGAGACAGTCTTGCTATGTTGTCTAGGCTGGCCTCAAGTGATCCTTCTGCCTTAATTTCCTGAAGCACTGGGATTACAGGTGTGAGCCATTGTACCCAGCCAGAACACAGAAATTATTTTTAAAAGAATGCAATGTCAGAAATAGACATTAAAAACAAAGTACAGCAATGGAGACAAAGAGTGCTTTCGATAGTCTCATTAGTAGCATTGACATAGCAAAGGAAAGAATCAGTGAACCTGAAGATGGGTCAACAAAAATTACTCCGTCTAAAACACAAAGAGAAAAATGAGTAGAAAAAAAGCAAAATCAAGCATCTGAGAGTTGTGGAACAGTATCAAATGGTCTAACATACTTGTAATTGAAATACCAGGAGGAAAAAAAAGAGAGAAAGCAGAGAAGATAATGGATGGGTATTTGTCAAAAATAATGAAATACATCACAGAGCCAAGACTCAGAAAACCCCAAGCACGATTGGAAGCAACACAAAGCATTGAGACACATCATGGTTGAACAGCTAAAATCCAAAGATAGAGACTGAAAACCAAAGACAGAGAAAATCTTGAAGGCATCCAAGAAAAAAAGGCACACTGCCTACAGAGTAGCCAAGATGTACAAAGGACAAATATGCAAGCCAAAAACAATGGAGTGAAATGTTTAAAATGCTAAAAGTGAAAAACTTGTTAATTTAGAATAGCAGTGAAAAGTATCTTTCAAAATGAAAGAGAAATAAAGACTTCTTCAGACAAAGAAAAACAAATAATTTGATATCACTAGACCTACAATACAAGAAACATTAAAGAAAATTTTGCAGGCAGAGGACTATGATTACATATCCAACTCATACATTACACAGATGCGTTGGATAGACAGAAAGAAATCAAGATTAGGATTCATGAGAATGAAAGTAGATATAAAATATTTTTCATATGTTTAAATCATTCTCAAAGATAGTTATCGAAAGCAAAAATAGTTATAATATTTTAGGAGGTTATAGCATATACAAAAACAAAATGTATGACAACAATAGCACAAAAAATGGGAGGACAAATTGGGAGTATACAGCTGTTACACATGTGAAGCAGTATAAAATTTGAAGATATAATCTAATTAAAGATATACAAACTTAACTAGTAAACATTTTTTTTCTTTTTTTTTAATTCTCTTTTTTTTCCCCTCTTGTTTATAACTAGTAAAAAATTTTTTAAAGAGGCATTTTTTTAAAGACAATTATGGCCAGGCACAGTGGCTCACGCCTATAATCCAAACACTTTGGGAGACTGAGGCAGGAGGATTGCTTGAGCCCGGGAGTTGAAGCCAGCCTAGGCAACATGGCAAGACCCCATCTCTATGAAAAAGTAAAAAATAAAAATTAGCCAGGCTTGGTAGCACATGCCTGTAATTCAGTAGAACGAATGGACAGAAAATCAGTAAAGACAAAGACAATTTAAACAATACTATCAATTAACTTGATGTAATTGACATTTATAGAATAATTAATTAACCTAATGATACCAGAACATATAGCTTTTTCAGGTACACATAGAACATTCACCAACATAGGCCGCATTCTGGAGCATGAAACAAGTATCAACTTAAAAGAATTGATGTAATACAATGTATATGATATGACTAGAAGGGAATTAAACTAGAAATTATTAATAGAAAGATATCTTGAAAATCCCCAAATATTTAGAAATTAAATAGTTTACTTCTAAATAGCCCATAGATTAAAGAAGAAGTCACAGAAGAAAGTAGAAAGTATTTTGAATTGAATTAAAATGAAAACACACGGTATCAAAATTTGTGGGTACAGCTAAAGAGTAATTAGAAGAAAATTTATAGCATTAAATGATTTTATTAAGAAAGGAGAAAGATTTATAATCAATGACCTAAACTTTCACTTAAAGAAACTAAAAAAAGAAGAGCAAAATAAACCCAAAGCAAGCACAAAAAGGAAATAATAAAGATAAAAACAGAAGTCAATAAAATTGAAAACAGAAAACAATAAGAAACCAGAAACCAAAAGTTATTTTTTGAAATCAATAACATTGATGAAAAAGTCACACTGACCAAGAAGAAGAAAACACAAATTACCTACATCAGGAATCAGAAAGGAAACATCACTACAGATCCTACAGATATTAAAAGGATAATAAGAAAATATTATGAATTTTTTAAATTTAGATAAAATTCTACACTAACGCTTTGAACAAAATATTAACAATTCAGATCTAGCAATATATTTTTAAAAAATTTATGACCACCAGCCTGGGCTGCATAGTGAGACCCTATTTCTACAAACATTTTTTAAAAAATTAGCTGGGGAGGAGAGAGATCCAAGATGGCCGATTAGCAACAGCTCAGGAATGTAGCTCCCAGTGAAAGCGCAGAGAACGAGTGGATGCTGCACTTTCCGACGAATTTTTGTTGCCCACAGACCGGGAGAGTCCCGGCAGAGAAGCCACACAGGTCGCCAGCGCGACTCTTTTGGCCGGCGCGGCGCTTCCCAATACAGAGTATACGGGACGGACGGGCTCGGCTGGTCCCATCCCCACAAGGGAAACAGCAATTGGAAGCGCTGAGGACGGAGAGTTTCACAGCAAGCACAGCGAACCCTGGAAGGTCTGGCTCTGAGGGGAACGGGCATCCACCAAAGGATAACTAAGAAACTGAAAAACTTCATCACCGGGCGGAGAGAGATCCAAAATGGCCGCGTAGCAGCAGCTCCGGATTGTGGCTCGCAGTGAGGGCGCAGAGAGCGAGTGGACGCCACAGTTGCAGACGAATATTTGATGCCCACGGACTGGGAGATTCCCGGCGAGGGAATCTTTTGGCGACTTTTGGCCGGCGCAGCGCTTCTCGGTGCGGAGTGTGCGGGACTGGGTGGTGCCCTTTTAGTCGGGCTTGGCCGGTCCCATTCCCACAAGGAGAACAACAATTGGAAGCGCTGAGGACTGAGAAGCACAGCTGAACCCGGGAAGGCCCAGCTCTGTGGG
>PVKP010030691.1:0-27691 GCA_004027715.1 Plecturocebus donacophilus
GTGTGTGTGTGTGTGTGAGAGAGAGAGAGAGAGAGATTGTGGGGGAGGGTGGGAATGATGACTGGGTGAGGGGTCTAAACACTGGAGACCTAAGAAACTCTCCCTTCCAAAGAAGAAAAATGTTGAAGGGGTGGCTCCCAGATTTTACAGCAGATACAGTTAGTACGCATCTCACGAAAAGAAAGTGGGAGAGGAGATAGAAGAATGCCTCTGAAGTTACCAACCCAATAGGTCATCTGTTTATAGAAGGCAAAGAAGGAGCACAGCTGTTGGAGACAGTGACTCCAGTTCTCCTGGGCCAGCTGCAGAGCCGCTCAACAGGCAGTGTTCTGGATGTGTGGGACCGGCATCTTCAAGCAACCCACATCCCAACAGACATGTCTTGAGAAAATAAATTCCTCCTAATCCTGATTCAAACCAGTGCCAGGCTGGTCACCAGCTGGAGGGCTTCATCACTGGGGGCAGGCATTGCTAGAGAACCAGGAAATGTTTAAAAGCCAGAAACGACCTCAGAAACCATCCAGCCCAAATACCTCATTTCAAATACACCTCTCTGGGAACCCAAAGGAGAGATAAGGGAGGAAGGTAGTCTTGGGAAGGAGTCAAAGGAGAAGGTGTTAGTGCTTATTCTTTAAAATATATACATATTTTTAATTTCAATAGCTTTTGGAGTACAAGTGGTTTTCTGTTATATGAATTAATTGTTTCCTGGTGAAGTCTGAGATTTTAGTGCACACATCACCCCAGCAGTGTACATTATACCCAATATGTAGATTTTTTTTTTTTTTGAGGCAGTCTCATTCTGTCACCTAGGCTGGAGTGCAGTGGTGCCATCTCAGCTCACTACAGTCTCTGCCTCCCGAGTTCAACCGATTCTCCTGCCTCAGCCTCCTGAGTAGCCAGGACAACAGACACATGCCACCAAGCCCAGCTTAATTTTTGTAGTAGAAGCCAGGCGTGGTGGCTCACACCTGTAATCCCAGCACTTTGGGAGGCCGAGAGGGCAGATCACGAGGTCAGGAGATGGAGACCATCCTGGCCAACATGGTGAAACTGCATCTCTACCAATATGTAGATTTTTATCACTCACTCCCACCACCCCCTGCCTTCTGAGTCTCCAATGTCCATTATGCCATTCTGAATGCCTTTGTGTACTGGTAGCTTAGCTCCTATTAATAAGTGAGAACATATAGTATTTTGTTTTCCATTCCTGACTTACTTTACTGAGAAAAATGCCCTCCATCTCCATCCAAGTTGCTGCAAAAGACATTAGTTCATTCTTTTTTATAGTTGAGTAGTATTCTATGGTGTATATATACCACATTTTTTTTTTGGCTTATTCTTCAGTTTATGGGTACTTTGATTGATTCTGTATCTTTGCAATTGTCAGTTGTGTTGCAATAAACATACACATACAGGTTTTTTTTTTTTAATGTAATGACTCCTTTTACTTTGGGTAGATACTCAATAGTGGGATTGCTGTATCAAACAGATCTACTTTCAGTTCTTTAAGAAATCTCCATACTGTTTTCCATAGAGATTATACTAATTGATATTCCCACCAAGTGTTCAGTATTGAAGGATGAACAGCAGTTTGCCAGACAAACAAGGAGGAGACAGGCAGGAGGAAACATTATCACAATGAAAGCACCAAAACATCGTCTCCCTGGAATTGCCCTGGCCAGCCTACCAGACCCCCGAGTCCATCAACCCATCCTGGGAATGCCAGGGGGGGCTCACGGTTCCTGCATGCCAGTCTTTTGGCTCTGCATGGTCATCCCTGCTATGCTGCATCAACAGGATAACACATATAAAAAGAAAGTGACATTTATCAACAATGTCAGATGACAACAAGAATGGTCACTATGACTCAACTCCAAGTGAGCAGTGAGAACTTCAGAGAAAAAAGAAGTTACCGGATTTCTCCAACCCCCTTTACTGCAATCTTGGTAAAGGGGCCCTCCATTCCCTGCCCCTGTAAGTCAGTGCACCACAGAGGGAAGAGATAGAAGTTTCTTCACCACTCTTAGCTCTTCTTGCCAGCCAGGAATGATCTTCATCAACATAGGTGCAACTTCTCAATGACTATAGAATTTTCCAAAGTGAGGTTTTTAAAGGGATGGAGGAAGCACCAAAAATAAGTTAACGCCTAAAGACATAGAGCTATAAACCAAAAAATATGGATTCCAGTAACAACCCTGGACAAACTGAGTGACCATAAGCAACTCGTCCACCCTCTCTGATGCTTGGTATGCACATCTGTAAAGTGAAGAGGGTAGCAGATTACCTCTGAAGCCCCACCAGGTCCAACACTGAGTGGTTTCATGTTCGCACTACCAAAAACTAAAAGTACCAACATCGTTTTTGGCCACAAACTCCTGAATTTTGGATTTGTCATTTAATTCTTATTATTTTGTGTGATTCCACACCCCTGGAATGTCACACAATAAGCAGCTGAAATGATTAGCCCTGCTTATTCCTGTTTATCAACCCTTAGGACAAATTCCATAGCAACAACACAGGCATTTACAATAGTTTTGACCTTCTGTCAGCAAGTCTTCTAATTATAAGCACACAATGTAAGTATAATGCTCTTACCATATTACCCTTAATTGAAACACCTATCATAATTCAAACTAGCAAGATACTTTAAAATAGATACTTATGTTTGGATTTGACTAAAAATGACAGTCTCTCATGGTTTACATTGACTACTAAGGGAGTTAACTGGTAAGATGTACGTATTGTGGGGGTGCCCTCTATGTGCTTTTCAGATGTTTTTTTCTTTTTCTCTTTGATTATTTAAACCACATGTCAAAGTATTTAAAGGATTATTTTATCAGGAATTCTCCAGTGTGAAATAAATACCAAGGCAGAGCCTACAGGTTTATGCAAGATGCATATACACACACACACATGTACAGACACACACACAGCCTCACGGTCGGGTATAAATCATCCCTTGTCCTCCACCAGCTGGTCTGCCATATTGATAAATAGGATCTGCTACATTCATTTAATTCTGAAATGCTGAAACATAGTTTGGGTGCAAATATAAATTTGGTAGAAAAAAAATGGAATGTGTTAAGCCTTTAACAAATGAATGTTTAATGACTATTTACGAAAAAAAATCAGTAATGGGAAACAGAAACTTACAAGATTTGGTAAAGTTATCCTCTCAGTTTGCAAAGGCTGAAAAATATTTAAGGGAGGCTATGTCATATCATACTTCAAATAATGCCCTTGAAAAGCATTTCTGTGACAGACTCTCCCAACATGCCAATGGAGCTCTTGCAACTGAATGAGTTCCACATAGTGACTCCAAGAGCTGCAAAACATACGCACTGGGTGATGCTTCATTAACAACTGCTACATATTTTAACTCAAGAGTCTGAGGTGGGAGCTGCTTTTTACCTCTTTTACCCATTTGGATCAACAAATATGAAGGTCAAGAACACTGTCTTAAGGGTTCTGAGGTTGCGTCTGAGACCAGAGTCCTGGTTGATTGTTGATGTCTGCTATAGGAGAGGATAGCAGGAGTGCTGACATGTGTACATTTCACACATCTCACAAGTGTTTTTAGCCTGAATCACTATGCACAGGGCTGTAAGCACAGTCTTCCTCGCACACAGTTCCTATCATGTCACTATCCTCTTCCAGAATTCACAGTAGCTCCAGATAGCACTGCATATCAATTACGACATTATTTTAAGTCTTGTATCGACTGATTACATTTTCTAACTGCCCACACCTCTTCCATTTCTCACTTTCTACTTAGGTCTTCAACTACTTTTCGATTGCTCCCGGCCACATAACCTCTCTGTTTAAGTTATTAAATCTCCTCATTGTTCTTCTACAGTCCTTAACCATTCCCACCTCCCCACCTCTACTCCTGGTATCACTTCTTCGCTTGCCTAGATGGTGGTCTGAGCATCCCCTCAGAGACTCAAATTGAACATCCAAAAATCTTTTGTAGCAGGCAAGTTTCTGATGCCTTATTTTAGCCCTATTCCTTCAGCTTTATGCTATACATGCTGTACTTAATTATCACATTCTTATGTTGATTTATAGCCATTCTATGATTGTTCAAGAGCATTTTTTTCCTCTTTTCTGTTAAACTGGATGTACCATAAAGTTAAGTACCACATCTGTTAATTTATTGCATCTTAACTAAATAAAATTATTGACCAGGCACAGTGGTTCACACCTATAATCCCACTTTGGGAGGCTAAGGTAGGAGGATCACTTGAGGCCAAGAGTTTGAGACCAGCCAGGGCAACACAGCAAGACGCCCATCTCTACAAAAAATACAAAAATTAGTTGGGCATCGTGGCTTGTGCCTGTAGTCTTAGCTACTCAGGAGGCTGAGGCTGGAGGAGTCCATGAGCCCAAGATTTTGAGGCTACAGTGAGCTGTGATCATACCACTGCATTCCAGCCTGGAAGACAGAGCAAAACACTGTCTCAAAAAATAATAATTTTAAAATTTAGCCTCATTTTATGGCTGTTATGATATACCACAAGAGTCATATTATTTTTATATATTCTATTTTTATCCTGTATTACATTTAAAAAAAAGAAAGGAATAAAGTATATTAACATTTTCTCTGTGCTTTCTATGCCCAGGCACAGGGCAAAGAATTTGCATTATCTCATTCAATGCTCACAACAACCTATGAAGAAGATATTATTATTAATCGACATTTTCCAGGAGAGTAAACTAAACTCAAAGAGAGTAAGAGACATGCTCAAGGTCATAGAGCTAATAAAACAGTGTTTCCATTGTGCTTCATGGTCTCTCTTCTGACACAGTCCAAAGAAGATAAGTGCCTTTTATTACAGAAAAAATACAAATTAGTCCAACTCGAGAGGTCTAGAATGTTGAAAGATTCAAATATTTTGAAATTCTACATTGGCTAGTGTATAAAATTCTTTGTGTTGCTATAACAAAATACCTGAAACTGGGTAATTTGTAAAGGACAAACTTTTATTTCTCAGTTTTGGAAGTTAAGAAGCCCAATATTAAGGTGCCGGAAGCTGGGTGTCTGGTGAGGGCTGCTCTCTGCTTGCAAGATGGTGCCTTGTTGTTGAATCATCCAGAGGGCACAAACTCTGCGTCCTCAGATTGCAGAAGCAACAGAAGGGGTGAAAACAAGCAAACTCTCTCCATTAATCCTTCTATAATATTAGAATTAATTCATTCATTCATGAGGATGGAGTTTTAGGATGGACCTAAACATCTCCCAAAAGCCTCCACCTCTCAACACGGTTAACATTGGGGATTAAGTTTCCAACACATGAACTTTAAGGGCTGCATTAAGACCATGGCGGCTAGAAACTTCCCTTTTACATAAATAAGAGAAGAGTATCATCACATTATTGTAACACAACAAAGGGAAAGCTAATGCTCTGCATGGACATTTCAAAAATGAAGCATCTACTTCTTTCCTCAGGTGCAAGTAGACAGAATGAATTTGTTCCATTCATTCATTTCTCATACTGATACCACTTTTCTCCACTCCCCTGTAAACAGTCCTTCCTGGTTTATTATTGCCTTTCTTATTCTTTCCTGGCACCCGAAACAAAAGTAGTCAAGAAATGAATACAAATATATTACAGGCAGAAGCAGTCATAAGGCCATCTACTCGTTTTTGTCGATGAAAAATAAAAAGCCTCCTACAGTGTATGGTTTTATATATTAACATTTATTTTAGAAAAGGAAAAACTATAGGGAAAGAGAATAAATTGGTGGTTACCAGGAGCTGAGGGTAGAAGGAGGACACTAGCTACAAAGGGGCAAGAGAGTACTTCCCGGGGTGATGGGAGCACTCTGCCATCTTGATTGTGATGGTGGTTATCTGACAGTACTCGCTGGCAAAGGCTCATTGAATCATACACCTAAAAAGGATGAATTCCACTGTATGTAATCTTACTTTACTAAATTTTGGTTTAAAAATAAAATTAAAAAGACAAGTAATTTGAAACAAAATCTAACAGCAGTAAGAGTGTATAGATATTGCTTTCATGTAGGTATATATCACTCACCTATTAAAAAATATATTTAAGTTTGAATAGGTATCTAGTACATGGATTTATATTTTTCTCAATAATTTAAGACCATCAAGAGCATTTAAATACAATTGACACAAGCTTTTGTAGTATTGAGAGGGTTCTGCTCAAGAAATTGAGCTCACAGGCTGACCCTTTCTCTACTAGTTGGAACATCAGTAAAACATTGGTATGATGGATCCTTCTTCGAGAAGTTAACTTCTGCTGACATCTTCTCTGCTTACATTTTAATTAAGAAGTTTTGTGTAATTAAGAACCTGGACTTCCAATACCCAGGAAGCAAAGTATACCAGGAGTTCTTTAAAGTGAAACCAATAATAATTACAAATGAAATAAGCCACATAAGATTATTAAACATATGATCTGTCAAAATAAGGAGAAGATGGCCTAAATACTGCAAATTAACATTATTACACTACCTATCAGAAACTGGTTATTGTGTTCATCAATTTAACATTATATAGTATAATATTCATTGATTACATTACCCAGAATGTTTAAGAAAAAGGCAGATCTTTATTTTTTCCAGAGAGAATTAAGAATTGCTCACATGTTAAAAATGTACACATTATTAATAAAAATTCACTCAACACACTAATAAATTTCATGGAAGTTTTTAATATACCGAGAAGTTAGACAAAAGTTCTTCCGCTTTTATTATCCTTATTTGTAATCTTAACCAAAATATTTATGTGCTTAGTAACTTTAAAACCATGAATGTTAACATTAACCCATCTACATTTAATGGCAAGAAATCTTAAATGTTTCAGGCTACCAGTTGACTCTGAAAAAACAGGAACTGTGATTATTACCTAATTAAAATAGCTGCCTGCCAAACGCAGAAAGGTCTGACTTTGTAAATGTGTTTTTAATTCTGCTATTTCAGTAGAAAATAAAATATAAGCAAAAAAATACAACTACTCAATGGCCCTATGCCTTCACTTCTAAACCAGGTTTGTTTTTAAGCATCAAAAGAAGCAGGTAATACCAGCCCATAGATTTAAATGTCATTTGCGCATAACAATGAGCACAAAAATCTAAATGCATTTCAAATTGTAAAAAAATCAATCAATAGTCACACTCTTCCTCTCTTTAAAATTCTAAAGAAATTCTTTAATAACAATTAGATTTGGCTACTGTTAGGTTTTACAAAGACAATTAGTGTACTTCCTACAAAGTGACAGTTCACCGAAAGGATATACATGCTCCCAGTGTTAAAATATCATCAGTCAGCTCCTAAGGTATGTACTGAAAATTGGGCTGAGCAATGAGAAAGAACTGAGAATCTTCTTGAGTTTGAGTGTTGTTAATGGCACCATTTCCTAAAATGTTTAATCACACTGCTTTCGATGTGTATCTTTGGAATCAATATAGCCTAGCGTTTTTGACTGTGGGACAAATAACCATGGGACATTTTAAACATTTTGTGCCTTATTCATAAAATGGAGTCAACGGACATCCCATAAAATAATTGAGGACTAAATGAGATAGCACATATAATGTTCTTAGGACAGTGTTCAGAATCCTCTAGGCAATCCTTAAGCGTTATCTATTGCTATTTTTGTTGGTGGTGCTGTTGCAATGCTAGCTATAGTTTTTTGGAACATTTACTATTTTCCAGACACTAATATATTTTACTTTTCTTTATCTCTGCCAAGTAGTATGTTAGCTCCATTTTACAGATGGGAAAACTGAGTTCAGAGAGTTTAAGTAATTTGTCCAAGGGCACATCAATGTAGAAAGCCTGAATTCATATCACGAGCTGACATCAGAACCTGAGTTCCGTTCATTTTTACACTCCAGCCACATGATTCTTCATCCCTCATCTTCACACATTGGAGTGAATAATCAACATGTTTTTTACTTAAAACTAAGTAAATGAAGTCAATGAAGCATGACTTTTGAAAGAGTCAACATTTAAAGCCTTAAAACACATGTCCTGAATTCTCATTAAGAATATCCTAAAGAATGAATAATAGGGGGGGATGTAGAGAGTTAAATAATTATGTAATATTAAGCACATGGGTTTGAGAAGTTTTGGGTACTACAAATCGGTGGAGTCAAGTTGATAGTCATTCACGAACTATGTTTCTTTACCTGTTCTACAAACTAGCTGATTTTCTTGAATAAAGAGATTATCTCTTGGTACCCTGTAATGGGGGCAGTCTAAGTGATTTCTAACCCTATAGCTGTGTGTCACCTTGAGGGCTGAGACTGTAACAGGTGGGTAGAGGGATGGAGAGCAAAGAGTTGACAGCTTCTTATCTTTGTTGACTTGTTTTTAAAGTGCCATTAGACCTATTTCACACAACATTTTGCTCCCCATCAAGTTTGATTTTAGGTTTTTCTTTCAATTGTTTGTATTATTCAGCAATCATTTCAAATTGAATGCTGTACTTGAAAGTAAAGAACATGTTCCATAAAACTACTTGTACATAGCTAGAGGGGCAGATGCTAACTGGTGACTTCTACGAGATGGGATGGGGGCTGCAGGCACATCAAGCCTGGAGAAATGCAGGTGAGATGGTGCTGCAAAATTACATTTGGAGAGGGACTTGTAAGGCAAGGGGATTTAGGGAATATCAGAAGTAGAAATGTGACCCTAGTACAAATGAAAGACACAAAAACTACAACTGTAATCCCGTTTGCATCTGACATCTCTGCCCAAGCCTACCCTTTGCTCCTGATTGTGCATTGTGATCTCAAAGTATTACCTCCTGATTTTGATTAACCATTTCTCAAATGTGTCCCTGTTATTTTGAAACTGAGTTTTCTAAAACATGAGCATTCCTAGACTGCTCAAAGGGAATGCCTGCCCCTCTGCTTTAAATGGGGTAACAGATATAGATGTGTTTTCAGCTCTTCATAATAAAATAGAGTATAAATGTTGGGTATATAAAAAAGAATATTGCTGTTTATTCTCTCATGAGTCAGATAATTAACCTTGAAATACCCAGAATAAAAGCATATGCTAACTTAATTCTTAAATGAGTTTTCAAATTTAAAAAGAAATTTAAGCAGTTAAGAATATGCTATAGTCAATTAGCAGAATACTTAGCAAGAAACAATGTAACTTAGTAGCCTCATAAGTAACTGATCAGAGGCAAAGCATTCTATTTTGAAGACTAAGTGTTCCCCTAATTCTTTCCTCATCTGTGCAGTGGCAGTATACCATCAACCTTTCCTGTAAGGCTCGCAGAAAGAATCCAAACCTACTACTTATAACCTATTCTTGTTGTTCTTATATGATTTATTTCCACCACATGCAGAGTATGATATATATATATATATGTGTATTTTTTTTTTAGACGAAGTGTTACTCTCTTGCCAGGGCTGGAGTGCAGTGGCGCAATCTTGGCTCACTGCAACCTCTGCCTCCTGTGTTCAAGGGATTCTTGTGCCTCAGCCTCCTGAATATAACTGGGACTATAGGTCTAGGCTATAGTCTACTACACCAGGCTAGTTTTTGTATTTTTAGTAGAGATGAGGTTTCACCATGTTGTCCAGGCTGGTCTCAAACTCCTTGACCTCAAATGATCTTCCCACCTCAACCTCCCAAAGTGCTGGGATTAGAGGTATGAGCTGTCACACCCAGCCCCCAATTTATATATTTTTGTTTTGTTTTGTTTATGCATCTTATTTTCCCAATGAGCAAGATCATTTCCAGACTATCACATATTTCTCTATTTTTCTTAACCTAGACTTCAGAGAACGTTTATCAAATTCAATGGAATTTAACCGAATTCTAAGTAGAAAATGTCATTATCACCACATCACTGCGTTCATTACTATCAATCCATATAGTCATATTAAAGGCACAGAAACTATTTAGACCAATGGAAATTGGCTTATAAAGCATAAACTAGTACTGAGAAGCAGATGTTTAAAGTATTGCAATGGACCCACTGGACAATTCTTAAAAGACACAGAGACCTAGAGGCAAGTCACTCAGTACTGACCACAAGCACTGGATGATGTTTTCCTTGCTGGCCAGTAGGCCCAACAAGGTATTTACAGAAAGAAGAAAACAGTATGGTAGCTATACAGTTTGTCCCAGAACAATTTCACCTTATCAGTTGGTCTGAGTTTTCCAAGTCAAATCTGCTGAAATACAAAGTCTTCAAATTCGAGAGGAGTAATTCAAGACCAATAACCTGCGTAATTTATAGTTTGTAGTCCAAGAGTTCAAAATGGGAAGGGTAAGCAATATACTTCCCATCTACAGTGAGTGTGTGTGGTGGGTGGGCAGAAGGGATGGTATGGGCACTGGCAATACCACTACATCCAGGCATCACCATGAAACCAAATGTATGAGGTGGACACATAACCAGTCAGTTTACAATGTTATGAGGTACAAATTCCTGAATATAGTTAATGTGGGAACCTGGGCTCAAAACTGACACGTTAGCATGTAGTTGTATCACTAATGTCCGTAGTCTCACTATAACATATTTCATCATATTCATTAAGGAAGAAAAGAAGAATACATGTGGTCACCAGATTTGTTTTTGTTTCTAAAAGAAAGCTGCATCCTTTAATTACCCTTTAACATCTTATTGCTCCAATTATTACTGCAACTTTGAAATAATTCTTTGACATAGGCTTTTTAATCAAGAACAAACAAGACCACACATCCTCCTGATTGATACATTAAAAACATATGTCTATTATGATAAATACCCTCATGAAAAAATGTTTTAGTGAAAAGCCAAAAGCGAAGCAAAATGATGGAACGAGACTCTTGACTATTGATCACCTTTTCCAAGGATGCCCCTCTTCAGAATATCAAGCCCTTAATGTGCTGAATAGAACCTCAATTATGTGTGTGCTTTCTACCAGGGTATCTGTTTGGTCTAGCAGGTTCAGAGTGTAATTCTGATCTCAACTTTGCTGTACTCCAAGAGTGAGAATCATAGAACCAAGGCAAAGAGAAACCTACCTGTGACATAAAACTTGTGAATTTTGTAAAAACTTGTAAAACTTGTACATGACAAGCAGGTCTGAGGCCAGATGTCGCTGACATTTTTAATATTCCTGTCTAAAATTTTCCAAGCTTAACCAGATGGTATTGAAGAGCAGTTGGATAAAAAAAAATTCTAGATACTGACTAGAGAATTCTAATGCATGACATTAAATCATCAACATGTGAGCTATGTACAGAATAGATTGACATCTACTGGAGATAGTCCACACATAAAATATTTTTATACAAAAAAGCACCTAAGAGCAATTTGAGATCCAGCAGCACAGAATAATGGCATAGAAGAATATCAAATACAATGTGCAAAAAGGAAGAAAGGAAGAAAAAGAGAAACAAAACAAAACAAAACAAAAATAGAACACAGACCATCACCAGGACTAAAAGGGGAATCACTAAAGACACAGGAGAAAATAAAGATCAACTGATATGTTTAAAAGCAGTATTTTATTCTGTGAACCTAGCAAGGTTGTGGGATTTTCAGCAGAGTTCTTGGTTTCACTTCAGTTATTATTGAAGACTGAAGAAATCCCAGACTTCTAGGATGAGAAATTGGAAAATGAATGAGACCCCCTAACTGATATGGAAGAATCAAATTGTAAGAGAGAGGAAAAAGAACCATATATCTCAAATGAACATGATTAGCTGCTCTGGGAATTGTGTAATTGTACCATGTCAGAGCTCAAGGCATAAGTTGGAGGCATAAATCCCCTTGAAGAGAGGATATTTACAGTTGTGAGAATAAGTAAGTGCATCAAACATAGTCCGCACTCAATATTTACTAGAATAAACTGAAAAGGAGTAAATTAAAAAATAAGCAAAAGCAGGGAACCAAGGAAAGAGCCTTAGAAGATGCCCTCAGCTGTCAACCAGAGACCTAGAAGTAATTTCAAAAGAGAAAGGAGGCAAAAAAGTCCGGTACGGTGTCAAGAAAAGCCAAAGTTAAGTCATGTTTAAAAGACATGATTATTAGTGTCAAATGAAAAGAACAAATATAAGAAAACTCAGTTATACCTGTTGTGAAAAAATGTGTTTCGAATGCTCTCTGGGAAAAAAAATCATCTTTAAAATTTTCTAAAACTCTAAGGCTGAGTCTTATAGGCAGATGCAATTTATGGTAACAATCAACTACTATGCAAATTAAGTAGAAGCCCATTAAGTAGAAGCCAAAAGTATTGAAAGGGGGAAAACAAAAAGGGGGAAAAAAATCTCTCTAGTGGAAAAAAATGTGGCCTTTGATAAGCTCATGGACATTATGCTGCTGCATAACATTGATTCTTTTTCTTTCGCTTTCTCAGATGAAAAGGAAGCAGTAGAAACTAGGCTGCTCCTGCCAGTATGTAGAAGTAGTCACAGAAGGAAGCTGGTTGCAAAATATCAAGAGTCTTCAGCTAAGATGCTTGGGTCTTTGACTCCCTCCCTCCCCCCGCCAATACATGACATTCCATTCTATTTATGTGTGAAAGATGGTCCATGGCTTCTACCATGGCTTGTTACCCTACAAATGTTAGGAACCACCATACAGAGAAAGCAATCAATTTTGGCCGCCGGGGGGCAAGTTTGAAGGAGTTTTGATGGCAAGTTGGCTGATGTCCGCACATGCTTATTCATCCTCACCACTTTCCCTTCCATCTCAGCGGAAGTATTGCTGTCCTCTGGAGCCTTCTCTGCACTTTAAATCGTACCCCATCCCCCTCATCTCCACTGCCTCTTCTCACTTGCCTTTGTCCCATAAATGTTGTTGTTCCCAAGACTCTATATCCAATCCCTTTCTCTTTACACTTTAAACATTCTGTCTGGCTGATCTGTATTCTATCTGGCTTCAGCCAATTTATAAATGATGGTCATAAAGTCTGGAAACAGAGGTGAATACATAAGAAATGATTTATTGATACTGTATTAAAATACCTGACAAAATATTATTATCTATGTTTCCAGAATTATGGCCATCTGTATATATTTATGGTTTCCAAATCAATCTCAAGCCAAGAAGTCTTTCTTGAGCTGGATGTGATTTTTAGACTGTGGAGTGTCGATGGAACATCTCCACCTGGCATCCCCCAAATATTTCTCACAGAAAATGTCCAAATCAAAGCTCACCATTTTTCCCCAACATCCTTCTGCATTCCCTCAGGCACTGGTATCCCCATTCTTATCCAGTTCCCAAAGCAGAAACCTGGAAGTTATCCTCAGCAGTTCCCTCTCCTTCACAATTTCTCTTTCTAGCTGGTTACCAACCCCGTCTATTCTAACTCGTAAACACTTCGCAAATCTGCTCCCACCCCAGCCCATCTTCGCTGATACTACTTTAAGCACTTACCATTTCTTGCCTCCATCAGAGCTTCTCCACTGATCTTCCTAATCCAATCTCACCTCTTTTTAGGCCCTCCTCTAAAGAGCCTTTCTAAAATGCAAATCTGATTGCGATAATCCTTTATAAGCTTACTTCACATATTGTCAGTTTGGTTCCAGACCACCGCAATAAAGCAAATATTGTAATAAAGTCACATGAATTTGTTTTTGTTTTCCAGCACATAGAAAAGTGGTATATGCATTGTTTCTTCAGACATACTACTGCACACTTAATATGTACACACTAGTGTATGTGCTTTAGTATGTGTGAACTTATTAAGTGCGTGAAACAACTGTATGTACCTTGACTAAAAAATACTTCATTGCTAAAAATTACTAATGATCATTTGAGCCTTCACCAAGTTGCAATCTTTTTGCTGGTGTAGGGTCTTGCCTCAATAGTGTTGTCTGCTGACTGATTAGCGTGGTGGTTGGTGAAGGCTGGGGTGGCTGTGGCCATTTCTGAAAATAAAACAGTGAAGTTTGCCACTTCAATTGACTCTTCCTTTGACAAAAGATTTCTATATAGTGTGTGATGCTATTTGATATCATTTCACCCATAGTGGAACATCTTTCACAACTGGAGTCAATCCTCTCAAACCCTGCTGCTACTTTATCAATAAAGTTTATGTAATATTCTAAGTCCTTTATTGTCATTTCAATGATGTTCACAGCATCTTTACCAGAAGTAGATCTCATCTCAATAAACCACTTTATTTGCTCATCTACAAGAAGCAACTCCTCATCCTTTAAAGTTTTATCATAAGATTGCAGCAATTCCATCACATCTTTGGACTCATCTTCTAATTCTAGCTCTCTGGCTATTTCTGACACATCTGAAGTTGCATCTGCCACTGAACTCCTGAACCCCTCAAAGTCATCCTTAAGAATCGAAATCAACTTCTTCCAAACTTCTGTTATGGTTGATATTTTGCCTTCTTCCCATGAATCGCAAATGTCCTTAATGGTATCTAGAATGGTGACTCCTTTCCAGGTTTTCAACTTACTTTGCCAAGATCCATCAGAGGAATCACTATGGCAGCTACTGCCTTATTAAATGTATTTCTTAAGTAATGTCTTGAAAGTCAAAATTACTTCTTTCTCCATGAGCTACAGAACAGATGTTTTGTTGGCGAGCATCAAATCAACATTCACCTTCTTGTATATCTGCACTAGAGCTCTTGAGTCACTACGTGCATTTCTAATGAGCAATAATATTTTGAAAGAAATCTTTTCTGAGCAGTGGATTTCAACAGTAGGCTTAAAATATTCAGTAAACCATGCTATAAACAGATGTCTGACCATCTAGGCTTTGTTGTTCCATTTATAGAGTACAGAGATTTAGCATGATTCATAAAGGTCCCAGAATTTTCAGGTTAGTAAGTGAGCACTGGCTTCAACTTAGTTACCAGCTACATTAGAAAGTCAATCTGTCCTTTGAAGCACTGATTTCTCCTCTCTAACTAGGGAAGTTCTAGATGAAATTTTCCATTGAGGAGTACATTTTCATCTGCAATTAAAAATATGTTTAGTGTAGTCACCTTCATCAGTTCACTTAGCTAGATCTTCTGTATAACATGCTACAGCTTCTCCATCAGTGCTTGCTGCCTCACCGTGTACTTTTACAGTATGAAGAACAGCTTCTTTCCTTAAAACGTTTGAACCCATCTCTACTAGCTTCAACCTCTTCTGCAGCTTCTAAACCTCTCTCAGCCATCACAGAATTGAAGAGAGTTAGGACCTTGCTCTGGATTAGGCTTCCATTAAAGGAGATGTTGTGGCTCATTTGACCTTCCATCCAGGCCACTCAAACTTTCTATGTATCAACAAGGTCATTTCACACCCTTATCATTCATGTGTTAACTGGAATAACACTTTTAATTTCCTTCAAGAGCTTTTCCTTTGCATTCACAACTTGGCTGACTGGTGCCAGAGGTCCAGCTTTCAGCCTGTATTGGCTTTTGACATGTCTTCCTCACTAAGCTTAATCATTTCTAACTTTTTATTTAAAGTGAGAGATGTAATCATTTCTCTGCCTTTTGGCTAATATCAAGTATAAAGAGAGACACATGTGAGTTCTTCTTTCAGTTAAACACTTAGAGGCCACTGTAGAGTTATTAAGTGGCCTAATTTCAATATTGCCAGGTCTCAGAAAGAGGAAGGTCAGAGAAGGAGAGAAATGTGGGATGTCCAGTCTGTGGCGCAGTCAGAACATACACAACATTTATTAAATTCGCTATCTTTTATGGGAACAGCTCATGTTGCCCCAAAATAATTACAGCAGTAACATCAAAGCTTATCAATCACACATCACAATAGATATGACGAAAGGGTTTGAAATATTGCAAGAATTACTAAAAGGTGGTACAAAGACAGGAATTGAGCATACGCTGTTGGAAAAATTATGGTGAAAGGCTTGCTTGACACAGCAATGTCACAAACCTTCAATTTGTGAAAACACACACACACACACACACACACACACACACACACACACACACAATACTTGCAAAGAATAAAGTGCCGTAAGACAAGGTATGCCTATACTTCAAACACTCCCATAGCTCCAGTTGCTGAACAATAGAATCCAACTCCTTGGCCTGGCATAAAAGGCCATCATCTTCTACCTTTTCAGCTTATCTTTGGTGCTATAGGTATGGCTGACCTCACACCTGTTACACATCCACTGACTTGACCTTCCTCTAATGTGTATAATCGCCTGCTTGGATTTTCCCCTGGAACTATCCTTTCCTTCACCACTATCAGAAGCCTTCAGAGTTTGGACTTCTTATTCTGGACTCCGAGAGCAACTTATATCATTATCAGAATGTATTACAATTGTCTGTCCATTTAGACTCTCTTCCCCACTATACTGCAAGCTCCCAAGTGCTATTTATTAACCACTGTATCTGCAGCACTTAGCACTCAATAATTACATGTTTAATGGAAGAATGGCAGATGGGAGAGAGAAACTAGGTAGTTTGGAACTGGAAAGGAATTTGTACTTCGTATTTTCTGATAAGCAAATGGTATTATGTACAAATACTAGACCCTGACAGATTAGGTATGGAAGGTTTAACTGGAGTAGAACTGTAGGAACCAAATGGTGCAGGGCTTAGATCCCGTGATTGTTAATGAAGAAAAAGACTTTCTTCGGGGAATGAGAGGAAGCCTAGCCTAGCAGGCTAGCCAGGGTACCCAAAAGGATAACAGACAACTAACTTCCGTAAGAAAGAAGTCTGAGGGGATGAATTTCTCAGCAAGATATAACAGCATGGCCTGTCAGGTAGATAATACACAGCAGGGTCCTGAAAAGAGCCATTTTTTGAGATTATGATAGAACAAAATTAGCATCAACCAGGCATGGCGGCTCACATATATAATCCCAACGTTTTGAGAGGCAGAGGCAGGCAGATCACTTGAGGCCAGGAGTTTGAGATCAGCCTGGCCAACGTAGCAAAACCCCATCTCTACTAAAAAGACAAAAACTAATCTGAGCATCCTGGTGCATGCCTATAATTCCAGCTCATTGGGAGACTGGGGCATGAGAATTGCTTGAACCCAGAAAGTGGACGCTGCAGTGAGCTGAGCTCACTCACTCTACCCTGGCAACAGAATGAAACTGTCTAAAAAAACAAACAGAAGGTAATTAGCATCACAGAAGGCTTTGAACAGGAAATAGTGCCCAATCCTGGGGAGGATTTGGTAAGGCAGGACTGGTGGGACTAGGATTCTCAACAGGTGATCAGGACTGGGAGTCAGGCACAGGGAAACAAGGTGGATCTTATTTCTGTATCAAGGCTAAGGGGGAGCCTGGAGTCATGGATGCAACTGAACTGAGAGCAAAGTCAAAGTCAGAGCCCCAGCAATATTGAAGCCAACTTATGAGCATCTTATTAGGGCCCCTGGAAATCCCACCAAGGACAGGATTGCTCCAGCACCTAAGACAGAGCAGAGCCGAGGCTGAGAAGTTCTCTGAGTAGGAGGAGCAGACCTGTGATCAGGGAGCAGGGCCAGCCATGACTCTACCAATAGGATACTACATTTAGGAAATGCGAACATCCTTTTAAGAGTGCAGGCCCAATTTTTTTTTTTACTTTTATTGAGATACTTATCTGTTGGCACTTTTTCTAATAACACCTTACATATTCCAAGGAAACAGAGGTTTTCCTCCTTCACAGTACAGCCAATTAAGAGAACTAAAAACAGGCTCAAAAAAAAAATGGGCTTGTTTACATCTTAGTTAGGAAACTGAGAAATACACTTCTGGCAAAACAGTCATTATTGCTGGATTCCTTCAAGGGCAGAAAATCAAAAACTTTCAGAGCAGAATGTGAGCAATCTGCACCCAGTCATTTTGTGCTCCAGGTTTAGGCAGTGGTGACTCGGGTCATTGTAGGAGACCAAGGAAGGTCATCTGGAGGTCAGGAAGGCAAGCTTAGGGGGTCCCACCTTACAGGTTGAGGTTCAGGTTAGATTTTTTTAAAAAAGAGTTTTGAGGCTAAGCTTTTTTAATGACCCATTACACATTTCAATAATAAACTGAGACAAAGAGAAGTTATATTAAATTCCAAAATCATACCTTTAGTTGGTGGCAGAGATTTCATGACACAAAGGGAGACCAAGTAAAACACCATTCAGACATTCTCTAGAAGCTTTTGGTCTATAAGTGGAAAATCAATGTTCCATGTTCCAATATCCACATGCAGAAAATCCAGAGTGGTATAAAAGTATTAAAGACATGACTGAATAGGTATATACATCCATACAGACTAACATCAACATTTTCAGCTTCATGTATTAGAAAAAAAAAATCTCAAAAACAATGTGATAATTTGTAACATGTAATTTATAAAATTTAGAAGTTGCTTTAGCTGAGATCAGTGAGGGTACAGTTGAAAACAAAAGCCCCCCACTTCTGAAACAAAAGTGTATTTGGTACAGAGAATTGGTTTCATAGACGATTTTCAAAAGCTGAGAATCCCAACAAATGGTGCAACTTCCCCCAGATGAGCAAGAGCAGGAAGGCCTGGCCACTCTTTGGGGGCTGGAGTATAAGCAGGAGGAGTTGGTGTCCCTAGAGCTAGGCCAGGAAGGGCGTTTCCAGCAGGGGGACAAGCCTGTAGAGAAGAAGCTACCCAGTGGGGCCTGAAGTCTTGGAAGAAATTTAGTCTCAACTCCATCCTCAAAAAACACACAAAAGAGCTAAAAGAAAGTCAACTTGAATTAGGAAGTGACTCTTCCCCAACTCCACCCTACTGCTCCCTTTCTGAGTTTTTACTGCAAACTGATTCATCTTCACCTCCCACCCCCGAGGTACCTCTCCAAAGGAAGGAAGCCAATTGCCCTTATCCTTTGGGGTTAGGAATAGCTGCATGAAGAGTGAGCCATCACATGACAAAGTGACCCAGAGAAGGGTGGTTCCTGAGCATAATGAAAACACCAAGGTTAAAGATGATGACTAACTTCAGTTAAATTACCTTCCAAGTTCTATTTTGCTTAATTCTTTTCTTCACTCTCTGGCATATAACGAATTCTTAAAGGAACACTTTAAGCCTACACAGCCAATTCCCCCATTCAAGCCAGCAAAAGTAGGATCCAGAAAGATATACTTTAAAATCAGTTCTATTTATCAGTGAGGAGTTTTTGGAAGCCCACTATTCTTCCTATCTATTCCTTAGGGGAGAGTTGGATACCAGAAAGAGTCTCTGCCCTTCTGTTAACCATCTGGGGGGAATATGCAACAAGGAAGTGTGAGTTTCTACTTTCAAAGTCACCAAGACATGTGGAAGTTTTCCAACATTTTGGAACCTGACTCATTCCAGCACACTGCTTTGTTGTGGCATCAGCTGTCAGTGGGCTGGATGACAGGAGCCAGCCAAGCCTGAGTATACAAAGCCTGAGTCCCTAAATTAAGAGGTTTCTCTGTGCTACCTTATTTAATTTTTAGAATAATCATATGAAGACAGAACTTTTATCTCCTTATGAGGAAGATATGGCTTAGGAAGCCCTAACATGTAAAATTTAAATTCTTCTTCCTTCCAGTTTGTACTCCCCCCTGGACACAGAGGCCACCCCTAATCCACCCCTCTCCCCTCATTCATTCATGGATTCTTTCACTTAATAAACAGTTATTGGCTGGGCACAATGGCTCACAGCTGTAATCCCAGCCAAAGCTGGAAGATTGCTTGAGCACAGGAGTTTGAGACCAGCCTGGGTAACATAGCAACACCTCATCTCTACTAAAAATACTTTTTTTAATTAGGCAGGCATAATGGCATGTGCTTGTAGTCCCAGCTGCTTGGGAGGCTTACGTGGGAGGATTGCTTGAGCCCAGGAGTTAGAGGTTGCAATGAGTTATGATCACACCACTGCACTCCAGCCTGGGCAATAGAGCAAGACCTTGCCTACAAAAATTAAAAAAAACAAACTTACTGATCACTTACTATGTGTCAGGCACTAGGGATACAGCAGAGAATAAAACAAGCAAAAATTCCTACTCTCATGGAGTTTATATTCTAATCTTGGGTGATAGTCTAAAAAAATATTTATAGTTTATTCAATGATACTAGGTGGTTATGAAGAAAAACAACAATAAGGAAAGGCCATGTATTTTCCTAGGATGAGAACATTGACATTTTTTAAGAGGTCAAGGAAAGCCTTTTTGTAAAGATAAACTTTTGAGGAGAGCTCTAAACTAGGTGAGAGTGGGAGCCATACAAATACCTTAGGAAAGAGCATTCCAGCCAGAGGAACAGCAAGTGCAGAGGTCCTCGGGTTGGAACACGCCCTGGAATGTGCTCCATGAACAGCAAAGAGCCTATGACAGCTGAAGTAGAGTGAGGGTAAGGAAGGAATAGTGGGAGATGAGCTCAGAAATGTCAGAGAGATAAGATTCTGTAGGACCTTCTGGGCTTTAAGAACTCTGCCATTACTCTGAATGAGATGGAGAACCAGTAGAGCAGAAGACTGACATGCTCTGACTTGTGTTTTTAAAAGGATTGCTGGCCAGGCGCGGTGGCTCATGCCTGTAATCCCAGCACCTTAGGAGGCCGAGGGGCGGATCATGAGGTAAAGAGATCAAGACCATCCTGGCCAATATGTTGAAACCCTGTCTCTACTAAAAATGAAAAATAAAAAATTAGCCAGGCATGGTGGCGCGTGCCTGTAGTCCCAGCTACTCAGGAGGCTGAGGCAGGAGAATCACTTGAACCTGGAAGGCAGAGGTTGCATTGAGCCAAGATCACGCCACTGCACTCCAGCCTGGCAACGTAACTAGACTCCATCTCAAACAAATAAAAATTAAAAAAGGATTGCTGTCTTTTAGATGGAGAAAAGAATGGAGGGACACAAATAGAAAAGCAAGGAAACCAATTGCAACAATCCAGAGGAGAGGTGGAGTTGGAAGTGATAAAAGGTCGGATTCTCAACATAGTCTAGACAAATTTTTAAGATCCTCCACAGTACAAATTTATGGCCATTCATCCCCTTTCCTTGAGTCTTTAGGAAAAATCTGAGATGTTCATAAATCCAAGGTCTAGGAACTGGAGCAGTGAGGAGATTGGTTACCAAAGCTGGGATTTGGTTCATGTCTTTCATTGATTTTAAAGAAACTGAAGCAGAGAGTAAGTATAATGAAAAGGAAAGGAGATAAGTGGTTAATATTGGTCAGGAGAAGGAATCACAACATCAATATACTGAGTTCCTAATATGTTTTTTCTTGGTTTTGTTTGTTTGTGATGGAGTTTCACTCTGTCGCCCAGGCTGTGGTACAATGGCACGGTCTTGGCTCATTGCAACCTTCACCTCCTGGGTTCAAGCAATTCTCCTGCCTTGGCCTCCCAAGTATCTGGGATTACAGGCTCCCGCCACCACACCTGGCTAATTTTTATATTTTTAGTAGAGACGGGGTTTCACCATGTTGGCCAGGCTGGTCTCAAACTCCTGACCTCAGGTGATCTGCCTGCCTCGGCCTCCCAAAGTTCTGGAATTACAGGCATGAGCCACTACATCTGTCCCTAATATGTTAGGTGCCTATATTTAAAAGGTTTCTATATACTATCTCATTTAATCCTTAGAACAATCATAAAGACAGAACTTATTTGATGGGAAAGCAACAGCTTAGGAAGGCTTAGTAACTCAGTCTGAGTCATATGATCAATGCAAGGCCAAGCTGAAACTTAAGTCTGGCTCACTTGTCCCTAAAGTCTGTGGCATTTCCTCTACACTACCATTGTTCATTCACTCAATGAATGTTTACTGGATCCCTAGTGCAACTGCATCAGACACAGAGATGAGCAAGAGAGGGTACCCGCCCTCAATAAACTTCTAACTGTAAATGTGGCACTGATGGCTTAGAAAAGAAGTTGTTGCTGGAAAATATAGCTCTCTTTCTTTCATTCATTGAACAAATATTTATTGAGTGCCTACCAAGTACTGGCATGAAAGTCTTTCTCTCCTGAAGCTAATATTGTGGTAGGGGAATCCAGACAACAAATAAAAATGTAAAATCCCTCAGGCAGGGATACATACTACAGAGAGAAATAAAGTCGGCTGTCAAGCTCTCATTTTTCTATATGTGTTGGTCAGGATCCTTCCTCTGCTAGGATCATTTGTAAGCAAGGACCTAAAAAAAAGTGATGGAGTGTGGCATGCAAATATCTCAGGAGAGAGCCTTCCTGCCAGAAGGAAGAGTTACTGCAACAACCCTGGGTACCCCAGGAAGAGCAAGAAAGTAACGTGGCAGGAGTGGCAGGAGCAAGGGAGACCGTGGTAGGAGACAAGGACAGACAGGTGGTAGCGGATGGCACAGGAAGGAGATCAATTAGGAGGCTGTCACCGTAATTCAGGAGAGATATTATGGGAACTTAGACCATGGTAGAAGGAGTGACCATAGTGAGGAGTAAAAAGATTTGGGATATATTTTGAAAGTTGGGGATTTGCCGACAGATTTTATATGGAGTGTAAGAGAAAAAGTGTTGATCTCGGCTACAGGAAGCATAGAGTTGCATATTTGGAGTTGGGGAAGACTATAGGAAAAACAGATTTGGAAGGGAATCAAGACAAACTAGGTTTTAGGTGTTGGCTGGGGGTTGGTATGTTAATCTGGAGTGTGAGGTAGAGGAGCAGGCTGAAGATAGAAGTGTAAGTATATACCTGGTTATTTACATCTCCGAGTCCAGATAGAATCACCTAGGGAGCAAGCGCAGCTGGAGAATGGAACACATCTGAGCCTGGGGACTCAACTTTTAGATGAAAAGGAGGCATCAGAGAAATCTTATCCCCATACCTACTAAGTCAGAATCTTGGGAGTTTGAGTTTAGATAGCTACATTTTTAACAAGCTCCACCAGCCATTCTAATGCACAGTTGAGCTTGGGAACTACTGAAAAACTTAGACCTACACTCACTGATATTCCTTCTTGTCCTAATTTAGTACTTTCAATTGTTTGTGTTACTAATTTTAGGTAATCTAGTGCAGTGCTTATGAGATGGGAATTATGACTAGACAGCCAGGGAAGGAGGAAGTGTCAGGAAGCAGAGCCAATGCTGTAGCTTATGCTTCCAACCGGAAGACTTGATGTTTTCTACACTCTAGATCACTTCATTCAATTCCAAAAAAAAAATGGGCTGTCCCAAATTTCCATTCCTTTATGTTCTCAGATGTGTTCCTAGTTGCTGAAAAGAGAAAGGCAGCGAGTTTTATTTGTTTTTTGTTTTTTTTAAATGGAGCCTTGCTCTGTCACCCAGGCTGGAGTGCAGTGGTGCAATCTCAGCTCACTGCAACCTCCGTTTCCCTGGTTCAATCGATTTTTCTGCCTCAGCCTCCTGAGTAGCTGGGATTACAGGCAAGTGCCACCACATCCAGCTAAGCAAGGATCAAAATTTTTGTATTTTTAGTAGAGATGGGGTTTCACCATGTTGGCCAGGATGGTCTTGATATCCTGACGTCGTGATCTGTTTGCCTTGGCCTCCACAAGAGCTGGGATTACAGGCATAAGCCACTGCACCTGGCCAGGGAGATGTTTTTAAGCATGTTGGTTGGGTTTTGTTATTTCATTGTTTCACCACATGAGGTGACCAAAGAAATCTTAGCTTGCTTCTGTGTGCCTATTAAACTAGGGAACAGATAACAAGAAGATTGATGCTGACCAATTTTTCATGGGGGTTAGAGTTATCCAGGAAAATGTCAATAGTAAATACCCTAAAAAGGGATTCTGATAGCTATGTCTGAGTTTCACAAATCTGTGAATCTGAATGTGAGATCAACAGATGGGAGCATAAGAGCCAAAAGCTAGTGCTAGCAAAATGGCCCCAAGAGAGTTTCTGCAGCTGACTGCACATTTATATACAGTAGATACTGCTTGTCACAGCAATGGCCACATATACAAGGATTCAAATTCCAAGTGGATAATAAATACCAATACAAGACAACTAATCAAGAGGAGTGGAACCAGTTAAGCCTGCAGTGTTTAGCACTGCCAAAAGATAAAATGATCAGAAAGCTCCAACTGAGGATTCAGGGAGGAGAAATGGCTGTATTTGCTGAAAGGTTCAATAAATGTTTGGAAAATCGAATCCCTATAGAACCTCACATATATAACTTGGGATGAAGTTATACTTGATCTCTCGATCTGTTTACTGGCAGCATGGGAATTACCTGAAACTAGAAATACAGAATCACAGGCCAACCCCAGACGTTCTAAATCCAAATCAGCATGTTAATAAAGATCCCAGGGGATTTGTGTGCAAACTAAAGTTTGAGAAACTGATGAAGGCATCTGTTGCCTTTAAAATTATCACTGACAAGGAGCCTGGAAGGAAAGGAAGTAGTGGCTGGCTCACCACTTAGACTGTGATGAAGAATGAACATATAACTAAGCTTGTCTTCTCAGAGTTCAATAAAAAATCCAGGAAGCTCCTCAGTTTAAGTGAAAGAAGACTGGAGAAGAAGAAATTTGGAAAGAAGGTCTGAGCCCTCAATCAGTCCCAGACTAGTTACTTGGGCTCCAACTGTTCCCGTAGCAAGGCACAGATGTGGAAGCATAAGCTCTGATTTGGGGGACATTTCTGTGTGAGCTAATAAGGCACCAAGAGAAGAATCAAGGTGGTCTGGGTAGAAACAGCAGTCACTAAGAGGAACAGACACTCACCCTTCAGAGAGTCCTTTCCATTCAGAAAGGAATGGAAATTATGGTCAAATAGCGACAATTCAATTTTGGCAAGTGGAATTTCCAGATGCACGGAAAATATGAACTTTAGAGGACTTCACAAACATTAACATTTCTGCAAAGGCTTCACTGGCCATGAATCACACTTGCTTGCATAGCACTGAATTCTAACCATCTCCTATACAGTGAGCCTCAACCCCACAGGCCTAACCAAGTCCGCTAGGAACAGAATCTGAGAACTATGTGTTCTGAAACAAACCAACACACGTGCTCTTGCCATTCTGAAAGTGTTTCCTGGAGAGGCCTCTTACTTCTGTACCACAGTGTTGAGCAAGGAGGGGAAAAGTCATATCATTATCCCATGTATGCTTTTCATCCAACCACAATTACAGGGGGGCTTGCAGCATGTTATGCGAGCCTGTCATCAAGGCTGAAGCTAAAAAATTTGAATTACACAACAGTAAGATAGGCCTGTGCATCTGCTCAAGCAAGGGAATTCAACCTCAAATCAACTTAAGTTAGGCACTTCTGCCATCCATGTCAACTGCCAGTTACCCTGAAGAGTTTAAAGACACATCGGTACCGATGTCTTGCAAAACTATATATTCTTAAAAAGTATATATTCTTAAAGCAGTTAATAGTATTACCTTCATGTCAGGTGCTATGGTAAAAGCATCCCATGCATGTTCACATTTTCACTTCAAATGTAGCACCTTCAAAAGTTGTCATTAGCTGTAGTATCGCCATTTTATAGATATGGGAACCAACACTCCAAAAGGTTCAATAACTTACCGAGGCCACATGGTAAGTATAAAAGCGGGATTCAAACTCAGGCCACTGGACTCTACTGCCTTACAGTTCACTATCAAAAAGCTCAACTTCCCATTATCATCTGCCCAGTCTCCCAACACAAATTTTAATGGAATAGAATTTGTAAGACAGACACATTTACCATCTGCTTAAAGAGAACTTTATTTGCCTGGACAAGTGCCTAGTTGCAAAGGCACGCCATAAAGTACTTCTTTATGGTATCTACTTAGCATGGGAAATCATTCTAATTGAAGTGAAAAATTTAGGCAGAAGTAGAGCCATCTGCCTTTCCAATGTAACTTGGCCGGTAGACTTGGGCTCCCACTGCTCCCGTAGCAAGGCACAGATACGGTAGCATAAGCTCTGATGTGGGGGATGTTTCTGCGTGAGCTAACAAGGCACGAAGAGAAGAATCAAGGTGGTTTGCATAGACACAGCAGTCACTAAAAGGAGCAGGCACTCGCCCTTCAGAAAGTCTCTCCAATTCTAAAAGAAATTTCTACCACACTGTTACCACATTCTAGAAAAGGGTCAGGGGGAGTCCGCTCCCTTCCCTAGAGGTGGGTGGGTAGCAGCCAACCCTGATGCAAGACTCCAGGAGCACTCCATGGGGCAGTGGCAGATTTATATGTCAGCAGGAACCCAGCTGGCCACCCAGACATTAATATATTATTGGAGCAGGCTAAAACTTGGCATCTGGCTGGTCCAGCTGCCAACACACCTTGCCAGTAACTGCAGGTGCTGGCTGCTGCTCTGGCACTGTCTGTGGAAGAGGAGAGTGCAAGAAAACACTACACGGATCAATTTCCAGCTTAGGGGCAGTGATTCTATCAATGTGCCAATGTGCCTTATCATTGTGTGGGTATATAGAAGTCAGGATATGATGTTACTGTGAGCCTATCTTAAGCGTGGACACATAATCAGGGGTAGGAAAAGGCCTTTCTCATAATATTATACTTCTCAGTCAAGAGAATCTCATCACTGAGAACACACACACTCGCCAAATATGTTTAAACATCAGCGGAAAATTTTTCTGAGTTCGAGGAGGTTATATATAAAGGATCACAGTGGGAAGGAGAAAACATTAATTTATTATGGAAAGAAAGGATGACATCTTCAAACACCCGGATGAAACAGCATCTCCTTCCTGGCTGGGAATTTGTGGTGTTACGTGTGTGTCGTGGAGGTGGTGGTTGGGGGAGGCCGGGAGACTGCAGAAGTCTAAATAGAGCATCGTGTGGGTTGCTGGGCTCCCCAGGATGAAGAAACCTTACTGGGAAACTAGTTTTAAAAGAACAGAGAGTTTATAAGCAGGGCTCCTATATGACACCAGTGAAAGGAAAGATGATGGAAAACATCTTTCAATTCTGAAAACTAAAAAAGAAGATAAAGGCCAAGTTTCATGTAGGAAAATGTCCTCTCACAGAAAAATAGCAATTTGTCACTGCTTCCAAGAAGTCATCTGTTTGGTCAGGAAGGTTTCTGGCCTCCACTGTGCCACCAGGAAGCTCAGGTGTAGTGTCCCAATCTCTTGGAACCTGAGATTCTCCATCTACACACAGAAGCTAATAGATCTATGGGAGAATCTTGAGTTGAGAATCTTAAGCTAATAATGCCTCCAGGCCCAGCACTGTCCACACCTGCAACATGCCTGCCAGGTGAAGGTGCCTAACCTCTCCAGAGTATAATTAGTTGCCCTTCCATAAGAAAATAAATACCAAGGAGGTGTTAGAAAACGATGTTACTACAGTTAATTCACCAGTATTCGCTGCACTGGACATGCCCAGCACTGTGTGCTAACCAGCTAACCAGAATCAGAAAGGTGCTAAGGATTAGTTTGTCCATTCTACAGCCACTTAGTGAGCACTTAGTCAATGTAGAACATTGGATTAGGTCTACAGAAGGGTATCTGTCCCATATCCTCAAGATGCTTGCTCCATAATAGAGAATCTTAAATATACACAAGCTGGGTGCGGTGGCTCATGCCTGTAATCCCAGCACTTTGGGAGGCCGAGGTGGGTAGATCACAAGGTCAAGAGATCGAGACCATGGTGAAACCCCAACTCTACTAAAAAATACAAAAATTAGCTGGGCATGGTGACGCACGCCTGTGGTCCCAGCTACTCGGGAGGCTGAGGCAGGAGAATTGCTTGAACCCGGGAGGCAGAGGTTGCAGTGAGCCGAGGTTGTGCCACTGCACTCCAGTTTGGCACCTGCCGACAGAGCTAGACTCTGTCTCAAAAAAAAAAAAAAAACAAGAAAGAAATATACCCAAATTACTCCGATTTACAGTATTCTGTGAGGTGTACCAAA